>JAPYZS010000590.1:0-41241 GCA_030522925.1 Trissolcus japonicus | reverse complement strand
ACCTGTCATAAGTCAGTCAGTCATATCACCTGTCAAAAAATAGATGTTTGACGCATGAACTTGGCCGAAAGTGACTACCCGCGGCCAACTTCCGCCTTTAATCAACTTTTCAACTATGGACTAGATTTCAAGGGCGCGCCCGTTGAATAATTTCTTGTAAAACTCTGTCAAATATCTGGTCAATCGAACAAAACAAACACGCCTGTAAATGAAAAATAAACGATGACGCGTGAATTGGCTGCATATCCAACTTCACGATAGCATCAACTTTATATATACGGACTAGAATGTCGAGCGCGCTTCGTGCACTCTCCCCCATCAGATTTTCAAATTTGACAAAAAACATAAATACCTTGGCGCGCGCCAGCCTTTTGATTCTCAAATTTCCTAACGAACCTAAATGTCAAATGTCCGGCCTGCCAAAAAATGAACTACCAGGCATTGCCGTCGGACCGTCACATTATCTAACAAATCTAGAACTCTAGCCGCAAAACGCGGCTAATCATCACACTTTCAATCAAACGACCCATTACACTCTTATTTTTTTTCATCATTATCAGTTCCAGGAGATATAAAAAAGCTAGTTTGTTTATAAAAATATCGTTAAGGTCAAGGGGTCGTACGAAAATTGTTTTTTTTAATTAAAATATATCGTTAACGATCTATTGATATTCTTTTTGTTTAATAAGAACTTTAAATTGAATATTTAATGAGAAACTCTTGCAAGATTATACAAACGAAATTGTATTCCACACAGATCCCTAAACACTTAACTTATCGTACTTCTCACTTTCAATCGACGTGAATGTGGAGCAAAAGCAATGTTATATATTTTGACATAATCGAAAACACTGATCAAATATGTTCATTCAAGGAATAATAATTTTTATTTTTCTGAACGGTTTTGTTTACATAAACAATCAGTTTAAAAAATATAAAAAAAACTTTGAAGCTGCATAAAATTGCTGTCAAAAATTATAATACAATATCAAATACATATCTTCCAATCGAACGATGGACAAAAATTTAATAAAAATGGAAACACAACTTTTTGATATACAATAATATTCCAAGCTTCAAAAGTAATTATTATTTTCAAATTTAAAGTTGAATTGATTTTAAGCAGGATTTTCTACTTTCTCTGACGCTGTTATCTCCTTCAGTTCTTCTGATTTCTCGCTGGTTGTTTCCAATTTATCATTTGGATTCTCGATTAATGTCGATAATAACTCTTCATCATCAATAACGCATTTGAAGAAGACTTTTGTTTTTTGACACTCGTCTCCTTCATCGGTGTTTGCTGAAAATAAAATTAAATAATGACTTGTCACGATCCCATGGTTTTAATGAACTGTAATTTACTTTTATCATAACTAATTATTACCAGTATCGATGCACTTTTGCATTCTGGCTTTCATATCTGGTGTATATTCCTTCTGCTGTTCGGCTAGCTGCTTTTCGGTGACCTCGGTTATTTTTTCAACATCGAATTTAGTTCCATCGAACTAAAAATTTTACAAAATTTAAAAACCAGTTGTAATTTTTACAAAATTTAAAAACCAGTTGTAATTGTTACAAAATTTAAAAAAGCCCTCAGACAAGATAAATTTTTTGATTTTTTTAACTTTATATAAACCATACCACTTTGATTTTTTTGCTAGCACAAGCAAGAACACAGAAACCCTTTTCATCGCCATCCTCATCCGTAAAATCCTCTAAAAAAGATTTTTTTATAAGTCGCTTTTAATATTTGTTTATACTAAATTTTTTAGTTTAAATTTATTTTCTGTGTACCTCTTGTTAGTTTCATATCCGCCAAACATTCATCAATAGTGTTTTCGTACTCGTCAGAGTATTTGTGGGCGTCCGACAAAACCACCAACTACATTGAACAAACAAGCGTTGTCAATTAAACTGAATTTCAAAATAAATAGTCTACAAGTATTTTTCAAATAAGTAAACAATTATTTACAACACAAAGAGCGACACAGGAGACGATGAAGGTCTTCATTTTCCAGGCACTTTTTTTAACAGTATGTCTTCTCAAGAAACGCAGGAGAACTGAACTGATGATTTTCACAGACCCGTAGTTATATTTATTGGAAAATTTACGATATTTGCACATGAACAAATATCTTCCTCATTATCAAAATCTATAAATTCAATTTATAAATCTTTAGAGTTTTAGTTGATTTCGCAAGATTACTGATGCAGAATTATTCAATCGCAATTGATTTTAATCAATCCATTATATCGGCAATGCCAAAATTAAATTTTCCTTTCCAGACTCATAAACTGGTTTGTTTAACTCTTTTTTAAATTTCTTCATTTATCTTTTAAATACTCTTTTTCCCTGTTGATTATCAGTTGAAATTTATATTTACAACGTTAATTGTCTTTTATTTTCAATGAATTTTTTTTATCTTGATTAGTTTTCGAATGATTTTGGATGGCAAATGGAATAAATTAATGAAACTGTTGATTTTTAGCTCTAAAATCAAGAAAATTTTTGAAATAATTAAAATAACATTAACTTTCAGTTTATTTGAATATTTATGCAAAATTCACATCAATTGTGCATATTTGTACACACGAAATTATATACCACACAGACCCTTAATCCATAGAAAAGATTTTTTTATCTTACTTCTCACTTTCAATCGACGTGATTGTGGAATGAAAGCAATATCTTATTCACATTTTGATTGTTGAACTAATTCATTTCAATTCTAACAATAATTTGTATAAATCACAACTTATATAACGTAAATAATGTCTTTTGTTTTAATAATTTATTATTTTATTTATCTTCATTCATTCGATATCTACTGCGCATGCGCGTAACATGAAAAGAAGTTTATACTTTTCTTATAAAACATTATCTGAATCTTAAGTTTATAGTTTAGTCATTGTTTTCATTTTATTAATCGATCGTTTCGTCACAACCACTTTGAACGAACCGACTCATTTTGGCGCGAAAATAACTGAGCGCTGCCAACTTGAGAGGACGAAAAATGAGAGAACGAACGTTCGCGTGTAGTCGCCATTTGCCCGCCAATTTAGTGCGCGTTGTCGGGGTCACCGCAGTATCGCATGATATCAACGTAATCGTTTTGACTGCACCGTACCAGCGTTGCGCACGAGGTTGACGATTTTATATTACCCAAAGCGCCCGACATGCGTGACGATTATTGTCTCCTTTGTGCGAGCGATGAGGGAGTCTTTTTAGACATTTACTCGGACCCAAAATTTCTCGGCAAAATTAAATGCTGCCTGACCAGCAAGGTAATACGATTAATCGCAATCCTGAAATACTCCTTGAATGTAAACCTCATTTCATTTGTTCCACTTTCTACTTTGTTTACTTATGATTTTATGCTTATTATAATTGAATTATCGGAAATATGAATTTTCGTAGGCCATCGTTTCTTGCATTAGAAAAGTTAAACTGAGTTAAAGCATGAAAGTTAACGGAAAAGTATCAACAGTTTTGATTGTCGGTTTGTTTGCATTTGTGGTAACGCAAAGATGGACGAATGTTATGGCACCGAAGCCACAGATGATCCGAGAACCTTTTTTAGTTTGTCTATTGTTTTGTCCTGCGCACAGACGCTGAGAATGTTCGCCATCATTTTTCACATATCCCGTTCGAACTTTTATTCGTACAAGTCAAAATTATACTCCAAAGTGTTGAATGAGTAATTGCGTATTCGGAGCAGGTTTCCGTTTGTTTTTTTTTTACAAAAACATATACTTTTCAGGAAAATTGGTCCCGTGATTGTAAACAGATGTTTGATTCCTTTTTACAGTATTCGGACAAAGATTCAATCTCAACAAATATTTGTTACAAGTGTGCGTTTGAGGTTAACCAGTGCAGCGAGTTTGTAAACAAATACAAATTGTCACGAAAAACTCTTGGTCACAGAAAAAGAAAGGAAAATGCGTGTTGTCTGTGCCTGGAGCCAGGCGTTGATGGACAAATTTTTGATCTTGTCAAAGAGAGACACTCAACTAATGATCCTCTACAAAAAATACAAGACATTTTCCAAAGTGATGTAAGTTTCGATGACAACTGTCATCGCTGATTGTAAATAATATAGTTATTTATAAGTTAATTATTTGAAGGAAGATTTGAATAATTGATTATTTTCTTTTTCAGGTATCAAAATCACAGTCCCTGCTTGTCTGTATTAATTGTCGATATTGCCTAGACGTTTTATACGATTTGAAGTTAGTTTATGAGGCAATGAACACAAAAGTGAAGGACTCGATTGTTAAAGGGAACAAAAATGTCAAAATACCTAAAGTAACTTGATTTGATTTATTTATTTATGTATGTATTTATTAATTTACCAATATTTCTACTTATAATTACTGTCTTTTTTATCTCATAATTCATAGACAAAGACACAAGTCATTAGTAGAAAAACAACTACTAATATACGTCAGCAGAAGGGTGTGCACCTCATGTCCGACACAGACAGCGATTCGTCAACGACGACCGTTCGAAGAACGCGCAAGAACAACGTTGGCACAGCGGAAAAGAAAAATCGTCAGTGCGAAAAATGCGAAACGTTGGTGGAGAACGGCGTCGACATGTTTCGGTTCCACCGGACGGGTCTGACGGTTTGCAAGGATTGTTGGATCAAGGAAGAGCCGGCCGGAAGAAGTGCGGAAAGGAAACGCATCAATCCGAAAAATACGAGAAAGTGTTCGGTGTTTCTCAAGGACGTGTTTGATAACGACGCGCGTCTCTACAAAGTTGAAAAGGACGAGTTTGGTAACACCACATACATTATCACTGATGAAGGTTCAGAGAGTGAGGAAAGGCCGGCAAAGAGAATGAAAAACCTAGATACCGATAAGAGGGAAATCAAAAAGTGGAGGTGCGATTTATTCATGTTTATACTTTTTTTTTTGCTTATTTTTAATACAACATTTTTATTAAATTCATTTTGTAAATTACAGTTTGCGAGGAAAAGCTAATACTCTCAAGAAAAGCCAGTCTCAAACGGAGGAGTCTTCGAGTGAAGAATCGTCAAGTTACAAAACTCGCATCAAAACAGAATCGGTGTCCGACGGTGAAAATAGGACGCGTCGCGGCAAAAGGAAATTGTCTCCAATTGAAGATGTGCTGGTAGAATACTCGAGTACAAAGAGAAAGAGAGTGAGTCCAATCTTGACTGAGCAATTCAAAAGTCCTACAACTAAAAAATCTGAAGCAAGAAGTACGAAAAGAGTAACTAGAAATGTTACTGTTGAAACTAAGAACGAAGAACAGAGCACGCCTACAAGTAAACGGGGTAGGAAGCTGAAGAAAAGAATTGAAAACTATGATGAAGAAAACCTTGAAATCAAAGTGGAAGTTGAAGAAACGAAAGAAGAAGAAACAAAAGAAGAAGGAACAAAAGAAGAAGGAACAAAAGAAGAAGGAACGAAAGAAGAAGAAACAAAAGTAGACGATCATGAAGACCAAAGTTACGAATGCAAACAGTGTGGATTAGAATTTGATGACAAATCTGATAAAGTGAACCATCTATTGACACATTCGAAAAATGTGACACTCAAATTGCACAGGTTTATATAAATTTAACTTGTTATAAAATAAACCGTTGAACTTTTTGATTACTTTTCATAAAATTTCAATAAAATTTTAATTTTCAGAGTGAAAGCTGACAAATCTTCAGCAGAAACATCGACAGAAAGCGAGAACGAAGTAGAAACTGTCGAAAATGAATCAAACCCCGTCTCCCAAGATGAGTCAGCTGATGTAGTAAAAATATCTAAAGCGAATGAGAATATGGACATTGATATCGAAGGGAATGATAGTAATGGATCGGAAGAGGCCGACGTTGTAAATACAAATTCCAAAACAGAAACGGAAACAACAGAAAAGGTCCAGGAAAATTCCACGATTGAGTCTGTCGAAGAGGCCAAAAATGGGGATGAGAAACTGGAGGAAAGTCATGAAAAATCGATAGAAAAAGACGAGACGACAAAGAATGACAAGAGTCTGGAAAAAGAAGAAAAGGATGAATGCGCAAATGATGGTGAAGCAGCAGATAAAGAGGCTGATGACGAAAAAGTAGAAACTGCTGAAACAAACGAAGATGATGAATCGAAAAACAAAGAAGAAGAAGAAAAATCCGAGAAAGATAAAAGAGTGTCCACGCCAGTTGACGAAACAGCTGAGGATAGCGAGACTTGTAATACAGAAAACAAGAGAGATGTTGAAAAGACAGAAACGAATAAAGTAAAAGGTGGGGTTTAAAACAAAAGTGTTGAAGATGTTAAATTTAGTATTGTAAATTAAAAATGTTGAATTTATTATTGTATGTTGATTTGATTTAAAATTCATTTTGTATAACTATGATTTGAAATTTGCTGTTTTAGAATCTGACAGTGATAGTGTAGACTTACATCTGAGTCAATCTTCAGCTGAAAACGGAAGTCCAGCTGAACACGTAGATGAAACAGCAAACAGTGTGGCCGACGACGATGAAAGTTCTCGTGATAAAGAAGCGCCAGTTAACGGGTGTTCGATCTCAAAAGATAACGAGGAAGTACAAGAAGCTAATGAAATCGGAAAGAGTAACAATGCTTCCAACTTGTCTTCGCTGGATTCGACAGTGGAAAATAAGAAAGTGAATTGAAGCATATGTTAACTTGTATGTATGATTTTACATAAAAAACCAACCAATCGATGGTATATTTTTTTTATGCGAAGGTCACTCGACAAATTGTAACGTACAGTTTGAGAGAATGATACGGGTGCAATCAGTTTTTTTATACTTGAATTCGATTAAATTTGATTTAAACATGAATGAAATTTCGACGGCTTGAATGTTCTGAATATGTGAGAACGTAGCTCGTTTCATTTATTAGTTTATAATATCAATGTAATATAAAAACAACAAAATGTGGGGCTACGAGTCATTAAAACAATATCAAAATAAATTATGCGTAGCATTAAGTTGTGCACAAACACTGTCCTCAAAACATAGAACAGATTTTTAATTTCGTTAAGGATATATATATATTTTTTAGTTTTATTTTCATTCTCACAGCCAGTATTTCAACCACAGTTATAATTGTAAGGATAATACAACAGTTGGAAATAATGATAAATTGATAATTTTGCAGCAACCCACTGCATTGTTTATTTGCTCTTACCGCACGACATAAATACATAAAGAATATTATGAAATACGCAAAGAAATAAAGCTAAGGCGTATCACGCATGATCGCTAATAAAAATCAATTTACAACATTTACAACGCGCTCGAGTAGACTTTTCCACTGGTGCTTTGTTCCTTCGTCTCAGATTTAATTTTTCTATTTCGTCTGATTCTTACTCTGTCACTCGTTTTCTCTTTCCCTGTCTCTCGTACGTTTCGTCCAGCATCTTTGCTCTTTAGAAGGAATGAGTCGCGATGCGTGTGTGCGCCTTAGGCCATGGCCTTGACGAGGGGTTTCCTCGGCTCGAGCGTGACCTTGAAGCCTTCGGCTCTCTTCAAGATGATATCAGCCTGGAGCCTGAAGTCGGCCTCGTCGACGCACGACTTGACACGGTAATTCCTGAGGATCGTTGAGAGCAGGATCTTGAGTTTGAGCATGGCGTATTTGCGGCCCACACAGGATCGCGGACCGGCGGAGAAGGGCACGAACGCGTAGTAATGACGATTGGCTGTCTTTTCGGGCAAGAAGTTGTCTGGGTTGAACACGTTCGGATTCGGATAGATGTCGGGTTGTCTGTGGAGCTTGATTGTTGCGATCACCACGGTGCAACCAGCTGGGATCGTGTAGTCGCCAGACACTGAAGATCAAAATTCGATCAAGATCAAGTTCGTCTCAGACAGAATCGAAATTTCAAGATTAATTGATTATTTCTCACCTAATTTCAGATCCGTCTTGATTTCACGAGCGATGATTGGTACAGGCGGATACATGCGGAGAGTTTCCATCAGGCATCTTTCCAGGTATTTCATTTCCAAAGTGTCTTGGAAGGTTGCTGGTCTATCGCTGTCGCCGAAGATCTCGTCCAATTCCTGGATTACCTTCTCTTGAATGTCAGGATGGCATCCCATCATGGACAGGAAGAAGCTGGATCCTGAGGCTGTTGTGTCGTGACCCTGGAATAATTTATTTTTCAATCAACAAATTGTCTTCCGATTTGACATCAAGTTGAATAGTCATCTTCAACAAATGTTACCTCAAACATGATGGTGTCCACTTGTTCTTTGACTTCTTCGTCGGTGAGTACAACTCCATTCTGGCCGGCTTCGATCAACAGGTCCAAGAAAGCCAATCTCTTCTTCTCTCCTACGTCGTTGTCATCAACATCAAGATCGTCCTTGAGACCAGCGGACTGACCGAAGGAAAGACCCTCAACAACTGTGGTGTTCTAATAAAACCAAAAAATCCGTCAGACTTTGAACATTGACAAATTTTGAAATTTGTTGAACAGAAAAGTTGAAATAAAAACGTTAAGATGACCTTTTCGCTCTTGGAATCGGTGCTGATGAAGTTACGTTTGCCGCTCTTGTAGTCCTCCTTCTTGCGTTTAATCACCTTCTTGGTCAAACCGTGGATGATCTCCAACAGTTGGATCTGATTCTTACCGTATTTGGTGAGGTTGAACAACCAGTCTGGTCTGAGCCAAACTTTGGTGTGACGAAGATGGAGGATGTCGCACATCCTGCGGAAGAGAAAAAAAAATGAAACATTCAAATCATTTCCTCCTCAATCATCCACATTTTCTCCTCTTCATAATAACATAATCTTAGTAAGAATTATCGCGACTGTTCCACACTTCCTCGTTCACTTTCACTTTTGGTAATTGAAAATGATATACGAGCGAATGGGAAAAACGATAAAAAAAACTAAATGAAGTACTTCATCACAGCCATGGCGTATTCGAATCCGCTCTTGTCCTGAGTGGTCTTGGACACACCCATTGCGGTTTCCAACAGGATCTCCACGGTCGTCTCGGACATGTAGTCGTGGCAATCGAACTCCTTGCCTACTTCTTTGCGCATTTTTTCAACCACGGCTCTTGAGTTTGCATTGAACAGATCAATGAAACTCTTCAGCACGTTCAGATGGAAAGTCGGCGCGATGAGTTTGCGATGTGCGCGCCATTTCTGGCCTAAAAAAAGAAAAAAAGGGATGAACATTTTTTCAACTTTTCGTTTCATTTGAATTTTGTTTTTTGATTTTGCTTATGGATTATTTTTGTTCTGACAAAAACGTTGCTGTCAATTGCAAAATTACATTCAATTGCAATCAAACGTTTATGATCGTCGATTGCATAAGTGCAAGTGTAACAGGTGACGCGAAAACACCTTAACTGGAAGTTGGGGGCATTGGATAAGAGGCGTCATCACAGAGAAAGCACTCGCGCAGCTTCTCTTCCTGCTACTGCGAGATTGTCCATCTAATCCGCGTGTGTTTCGTCACGCGGTACAGACAAATCGACAAAAAAGCGTGATACGTGAAAGTCGCGTGACTAATTAGAACGTAATCTTTTCGAATCTTTTTCTTTAATCCATGTTATAATTATTTGTGCCCGATATTACGCGGTTAATTTCCGCGCTTTTCCTAGTTTTTATCCGTTTTTACTTTCCAGTTTGTTCTATTTTTTTTCGTTTGGTGTTTTGATCTGTTTTATGAGTTTTTTACGAGTTTGTTGCATTTTTTTTTGGAAATTAAAATATAATGACCGGTAGAGATAAGAAGTCCGTTGCCGAGCCAGGGCTTGAAGAATCGGTACTCGGCAGATTTGTCGATGTACACATGACTGGAGAGGATCACTTCTACGTCCCGCGGATCAACGAGGAACACTACCAGTTTTGGCCCAATCCATAGTTTGATTATTTGGTCGTACTCATTTGATTTTTCGTACAAGTTCTTGAAGATCGCTGAAAGAAAAAGTAGTACATTTGTTAACTTGGTTTTCTTTTGGTTGTTTAATTTTTTTAATTGTAAATAATAGTAGTTACTGTCAGAACTGCCAAGGAGGTCCAAAGCATTTCCAATGATTGGGTATCCATCGGGACCTGGAAGTTTTTCTCCCAGTTCGATCAAGTGTTTTCTGGACAGGCGGAAGTAGATGAAATACAAAACTAGGGCAGGAACAAGAAGACTAAGAAAGACGGTGGTGGCAGAAAATCCCGTGGCAGAAGCTGCCGCCACGGAACCTGCGATTACCTCCGGACCAGCCGCAGACATTGTGTTTTATTTACTGAAAAAAATTAATAAAAAAAAAATTGAGAAAAAATTAAGTTGAAAACTTTACACACATCTAAACACAACTGAAAACTCGTGTGTTCGAAAATGTTCAAAAAAAAGTCAAGTTGATGTTAAAAAAAATTAAAAATTAAAAATTAGAACTTGAAACAGCATATAAAAAATCAAAAATAAAAAAATTGTTTTAATTTTTCACTTGAAAACACTTTCGAAGACACGAGTTTTCATCAGGAAGTGAACTATGAGAATCACTTTTGTCACTTAAATTGAAAAGTAATTGCACTGATTAAAAAAAAATGTCACTGTATATCCTTAGGTAAAAAAAGTAATCCAGCACCTTGTAATCAGGGGACGAGTTCCAGTCGATGAGGCACCACCGAACTGCTGGCCTGGCCACTGCGATCGTTCTTATAAGACTCGCAACGAATGTCCCACCGCGAGTCTCGCGAAATTAGTAGTTGCTTCTGAGGTTTATTAGAATCGCTAATATCGCACGCCAATGTTACCCTGCACAGATGACTGCGCACAAACGATCAACGAATGTTCGCACCCTTGTTTCGTATCTTTGTTCGAACAATGTAAAAACCAAATTTGTATTAACGCGTTCAAATATTTCATCCAAACTGAAACTGTTTTATATTTTACTAGTCAGCTTATTGTCATTAAATTTCTTGTAACTTAATTTCGCGTAGTATCTTTCCAAATAGAATCTAGAAGTAATTTGTGTACAAGATTTGACACAAATTAGACAAGATCAGAGTTCATTCACAGTTTGGAATACTTTTCTATACTAATTTATGAATGAAGAAAGATTTGTTGAAACACAAAATAATTAAATTAAAAAAATTGAATATACTTTTATCAATCATTTTTAATTTTTAATTTGTGGTTTTTAATTTTGTTTGATGATTGGATCGAGCTGATTTTTTTAGTACAAGTAAACAAATAGACGCATGTTTTCCAACTTGGAAATTATTTGGTGGTCATTCGACGTTTTTTTGAAGATGACGCATAAAATGATGTTTTGAAATAAAATTTTGGCAAGTGGCAAAAGTTACAAAACGACAGGTCGCTAACGGTGACCTGGATGTCCGGCGATTGTAAGGATATAGGAGCATTACTTTTCCCACGTTATAAGTGATTGTTTTCGGCATAAATACGTAGATGACGATCACGCTCATAAATCTTAAAACCGTCACGAACGCGATTCATGAGATTCACGCGCTTTTTTTTGCAACGTTTGCTTTTTCTGCACTTTCTTTCAATTTCCGGGTGCTCGCGTCATTCGACCGCTTGCAATTTTATTTCACAATTTTACCTCATCCTCCAATATCTTAACTGTTGCCATAACTCATCCAGATCTTTTTTTTATCGCAGAAATTTCCTTTGCCGTTTTAAAATCATTTGTAAAAAATATTTTTATCAAAAAAATTATAGCTGAATTAGAACAAATGAACGAGCAGAGAAACAGGTACTTCGTCGAGAATCAAGATGAACTTTTCCTGTCATCTTCTAAGTTGCCAACTAAGGCACAAAGACTTCGCATTGTTTGGTAATCGGTCAAACGGTGCGTCACATCAAAAACGATTATTCAATTGTTAACGATATACATAGTATTTTTCCTTTTCATTTTCCATTAGCGAACTAAAAATGTATTAATTTCGAACAAAATTGACTAACGCAACTAAAAATGGAAACAATTTGTGTGTACAAAATGTATTCTGAAAATAAGATATTTTCTCAGTTTTTTTATCGCAATTTTGATTGAAAATTATAGTTTAATAAGCGTATATTACACATGGTTTAATGCATGGTATTAAACGTGCATATCTTTTGACGTTTTCATTCCAATAACATATAGACTGACGTAATGGAGTCGTAAACCCCGAGAGTGAAAAACTTGATTGATCTCATTTATTTTCCAACAAGCTTATTCATGTAGTTTATAAAAAAAATTGAGTTGAGATTGAAAATCCATATCCCCCTTGAAATTTAATTTTTTTGTTACGTTAACTTGTTAAGCTGTAACAGAATCCGTGCGAAAACAAACTTTTACATAATTTTATATTCAAAATAAGAACAAATGTAATCCGTGACCTAATTATTTGTCATGGCAGGAACTTTTTAACGCGATTTAAAATCCAATTTAATTTTCTAATGTTGATATTTTTTATTGATTAAACAACCTGTAAACAAAAGGATTGGTCAAGGAAAAAGTCAAAAGGAAAATGATGCAACTGGTGTAATTTTAATTATTTTTATTTATTCTTAAAATCTCAATTTTACTTTTTATTGTTGGTAACATTTATTTATTATTATTTAGTGAATACAAACAAACCTAAATAAACTGTAAACAAACCAAGGGCCACGCAAAAAGTAAAAAAAAAAGAGGATGATGCAACCGGTGTATTATTCTTTGTCTGTTTATTTATTTTTAATCTCAACATGACGTTTATCAGTGATAAGATAGATTTGAATGAAGCGCGGGACAATCTCGCGCATGCTCTCTTTCGTGCTGCTGCTGTCAGAGGGAAATCCGTGGCGGTGTGTGTGTTGCGCGGCTGTGCGGCCAACTTCGCGCGGCATTGGCGCGCAACATTTTTGCACGGTAGCATTGTTTGGTGATGTTTTTTTTGCTCGCACGCGAGCTGTATGAGGTTCGGTGAGTTATCGCGACTCGAGGACGCGCGGTGACCGTTGGGATGGTCGACGTGATTTGCGCAACGGACGGGACACTGATCGACGCGAAATTGTGAGCGCGCGCGCCACCACGACAACATACAGCGAGCCAGCTTGAGACGACCAAGCAGCGGCCATACGAGCAGCCAGCCACTAAGCCCCGAAGCGGCGTGGCTCGCATGGGAAGAGCCGCGGGCTCGGTGATCGATGCGTGCGAGTGCGAGCACAGCAGCCGCGACTACGCCACACGATTGTCGCCACGGCTTCTTTCACCGAGATGGTCGGACTCGCGGCCGGGGGAGGCCACCTTTACCCCTCGTCCCCGATGCAGTCCAACCCTGAATGTAATTCTCACCAATACTAAACTGCAAACACTGCTCTGTTGCTTTTATTTTTTTATTTATCATTTACTATAACCTTTCCCCCTCTCCCTCTTTTCTTGTTTCTTTTTATTTCTTTTTCAATAACATCTCGGCATTGTTTACGCATCTCAGTGAAGCAGTTTTTTGGTCCTTTTATCAGCTTTTGCAAACAGTCAGGTCAGAGCTTTTGTTTGTGTGATGTAATATTCGGTTGGAGCAGTTGCGAAGTGTAAACAAAGATTCGACACCAGAAGATGTCACTGTCGTGCGTTCACAATCGTACTCTCATTCCGATTGGCTGCTCACCGTCAACGCGTGTCACGGATATTAATTTTAATCAATTCACGGTTACAATTTGTTGTTATGATAAAATCGGTCTTGACACGAGATGCTTTGTTTTCGTTTCGTTCGCATAATTTGCAATCGTTCGTTTGCCTTGAAAGTCGGTGGTGATTATTATTTATTTATTTTTCAAACCTTTTGTTTTTTATGTGTCAATTTTGTCATCCACGGTGGGCCTGAAATGTCAAACACACATGTCACAAGAGAAAGCGAGTGGACAAAAAAAATTGCTCAAATTGGTCCTTGAACATTATCCATAAGTCACAGTACAAAAATGAAACAAATATATATCATATGAACAAGGACAAACTCTCTTTGAAATGTCGCTAACCATTTATTATCGACTGCAACATTTATTTTTGTCTTTGTTTATTGTTTGTTTTCGTTTGTTTGTTTTGATTTTGCAAAAACTGATTGGTACGTATCTTTTGAGAAGGATATTTCAGATAATTAAAATAAAAAATGTAAATTAAGAAAGGTTAAAGGCAATTTAATTTGTGCTTTATGATTACATTGAGTTTTACTCTTTTTAAGAGCGTCGTGGGTATTTGGCGATGCGACTTGTGTGCGTGACTAACTTCAGTCAAGAGTTGGGATCTGCGTTTTAATTCATTGTACTGATGAAAGGGAAGGATTTCACGTGACCAAAACAAAGACAAGTTGACAAGAACGCGCTTTGCTGAGGTCCGTTAGTCTCATGAATCGAAAAATGTGACCTTTCACCAAAATGTAATACGAAAATAAAAACTTGTGTCATTTCAGTCAGATAAGACTGACACACATTTATGAATAATTAAACTAAATATCTGTACAAAAATTATCAAATACAATTAAGTTTTTTTTTTTATTAATACGTGCTCACTTTTGATACCGCTCACTTTGATACATTTTTATCTTTCCCTGAGTTTCCCAAATGCGACTCTCCAATACTGCTAATCAATGTTGATGAGCAAGACAACTTACTTTTACACTGAACATCAGTTTTTATCCATAATAGCAGATGATCAATTTTAACTGAATATTGATCTTTGGACTAAATTTATTTTTCTAACTTTGCATTGTAAGGAACCGAACATGTTTTTTTCTTACTGATCAATTTTTTCTATCTTTTCAGTGAGGGAAATGACTGGGATGACACCTAGTGCACCAACCAGCGCTGATGCTTGTTTAAGCATAGTGCATTCTTTGATGTGCCACCGTCAAGGAGGAGAGAGTGAAGGATTCAGTAAACGTGCCATCGAGTCGCTCGTTAAAAAACTTAAGGTAAACAATCAAGATCAAGAAAATTTGTTTTCAAAACGATATTTTTGAATTTTCAGAAAAGGTATTAATTGAATTTATTTTTTTAGGAAAAGCGCGACGAACTGGACAGTTTGATAACCGCGATCACGACAAACGGCGCGCACCCGAGCAAATGCGTGACGATTCAGAGAACCCTCGACGGACGGCTCCAGGTCGCCGGTCGCAAGGGGTTCCCGCACGTGATCTACGCGCGGATATGGCGCTGGCCGGATCTCCACAAGAACGAACTCAAGCACGTGAAATATTGCCAATTTGCGTTTGATCTCAAATGTGATTCTGTCTGCGTCAATCCGTACCACTATGAACGGGTCGTGTCCCCCGGGATAGGTATGCACGTTTCTCCATCAGCATTACACGCTTCTTTGCAATTACTTTTCTTTACCGTCGCTGGTCTAATTCGAAACGTGTGATTTGTAAAACTTTTTGTCCATCAACTAACTGATATTCAACTAACTGATATTGATGTCTCAAAACTTAACATCTTTTATTCTTTTGTCAAAAAATTTTGATTAAACAAAATTGAATCTTGATCGTCAAAGATGGAAAAAAGAGAGAACCGGAGAGAAATTTGTTTGTTGTTGTTGTTGCATTGGTGTATGACAACTGGGTTGGTATTCCCCACACAGACCCATTCTTTACAGACTTGTCCGGCCTGACACTGCAGTCGGGAGTGGGCGTGGGGCCCGGTGGACGTCTGGTCAAGGATGAGTACACGGTGGGAGGCGGTAGCACCAGCTCCGGGGCTGGCGTCGGAGTTGGTGTGGGCGTCGGGGTTGGTGTCGCCGCGGGCATGGACGTCGACAACGAGATGAACCAAACGATCCAACATCATCCGCCACCTAGTCAGCCTCCTGCTCCGAGCAATTCGCAGCAAACGCCGCAGCCTTTCATCCCTGGAATGGCGCCGCCCAATCCAGGTAACTCCTAGTTCACATTCACACCTGTCACCTATTTTATCTCACCGTGCATCTCGGTATCCAGTAGCAATCAATGTTGAATTTTGTACCAGTCAATTTTGTTGAATTTGATTTGATTTTATTTTGATGTTGTAGCTTTACCCCCTTGTCTTAGTCACAGTTATTTTTTCAGATTTTGTTACAACCCCTGTTAACCGAAACCTGTTATTTTTTACGTTGCAATTTGTTGTTTGTTTGTTCTTTTATTTTATTTTGCGTTTTATTTTTCTGTTTTATTTTGGTGTTTTATTTTTTTGTTTCACCTAGCTAATGGTGAGGGAGTATTTAGTGGGGGCGGGGTGCCGAATAGCGCTAACTCACACCCCAAGTTGGAAGACAGTAGTTGCCCCCAACAGACATGGATCCCCACGCCTCATCATTCCTCAACTCGAAATATGCACCATTGTACGTACACATGGCTTGCTTTTTTCTGATTTTTGTTTCTTCGTTTGTTTCTCCCTCTTTACACTTGTTCCTAACCATCTTCTATTTAACTGCACAATTTGTTATTTTTATCTTTATCCCTTGTTATTATTCATTAATGCTTCTTTTCAATTGTTTGTCTTTCTTAACTTCAATTTTTGTATCTATTCTAATTCAATTTATTTAATTTGTCGGAGTTAATTTTTTGTCATCAGCTGGCTTCATATCTGCTTTTGATTTTCACTTGCAGCAGTTGTACACTCAATGAGTCACACCGTAGGTAACCAGCAGCAGCCACTGAACCCGCCGCCGAGCGGCAACGGAAGTGGCCAGATGTTGAGTCCAGCCCAGGGCCAAACCGGGGAATCCTTTTACAGCACCGCGTCACCGCCGCAAGATCTCAATCAACCTCCCACCGCTGTCGATGCATTAACAGCCTCGCTAAGTATGAAGTCTAACAATAAAATCAAACAATTGGACATTCAAATTACTAAAAATTGAATTCTTTTTTAGGTGGTAACCAAAGTTCTCCCGTCTCGCCGGTGCACCTTCAGCATCACCAAAACGGATTCGCCGTGGCGACTGTCGCCAATCCGTACAACTCCGGGGCCCCTCAATGGACCGGGGCGAACACTCTCACTTATACGCAAAGCATGCAACCGCCCGATCACCGACACATGCACGCCACGTCATATTGTAAGTCGAGTTTGATCGGATGAATGAATGTGATAGTATATTTCGTAACAAGGGTGCTTGCACCCGCGATGCAAACGGTGATTTTCGAACTGTAAACATTGAGGTGCTCGCTCAGTTTGAAAATAATTTTTTCTAGGGGGTGGACATGGCGAGGTTGGTGGAAGCGTGGGTGGATTGTTATCAAACCAGCCTGCACCAGAGTACTGGTGTTCCGTCGCCTATTTTGAGCTTGACACACAAGTTGGCGAGACTTTCAAAGTCAGCAGCAGTTGTCCGACTGTTACTGTTGATGGATACGTGGACCCTAGTGGCGGCAACAGATTTTGCCTCGGAGCCTTGAGTAATGTCCATCGTACTGAACAGAGCGAGAGAGCTCGACTTCACATAGGTAAAATCAAGTCGATCGACATAAACAAGATCAAGTTGCTTTTTGTTTTTCGGATGCCACTAACCGAACAAAATTTGTTGGTCCAGGTAAAGGAGTAGTCTTAGATTTAAGAGGAGAGGGTGACGTTTGGCTGAGGTGTCAGAGTGAACACAGCGTTTTCGTGCAATCATATTATTTGGACCGAGAAGCGGGACGCTCGCCAGGCGACGCGGTGCACAAAATTTATCCCTCGGCGTACATTAAGGTGTTTGATTTGCGCCAATGTCACAAGCAGATGCGAGGCCAGGCCGCAACCGCTCAAGCAGCAGCCGCTGCACAAGCCGCTGCCGTCGCAGGACATCTCACCCATGGAACACCAATCACCAAAAGTCGTTATCCAGTTCTATCGATTGCAATTCAGTGTTCAGAAAATGAACAATATTTTTTAATTCGTTGTTCTTTTGTCTCAGGTCTCAGTGCAGCAGCAGGAATTGGTGTTGACGATCTACGTCGATTGTGCATATTACGACTTAGTTTTGTCAAAGGTTGGGGTCCGGATTATCCCAGACAAAGCATCAAGGAGACTCCTTGTTGGATAGAGGTAACGTTTTGATTTGATTATAGTGAAAAAAATTAAACAGTAATTAATGTTTTTATGAAGAAGTAATTTTAACTGTATTGCGGTGCGTTTTAGGTACACTTGCACCGAGCGCTACAACTACTGGACGAAGTGTTGCACACGATGCCGATCGACGGACCGCGAGGAATCGAGTAAAAATCAGCCTCTCTCCGAGATCGTGGAACCAAGTCAGTTGAAAAGCAAAACGAATTTTAATTGTTTTACTTTTAAGACTATACAGTGTGAAGTGATCGACTTGAAAAAAAGGCCGCTGGCCAGAATGCAAGAAACTTTCAGAGCCTTCTCTTGGCTCTTTGTAACATTTTGTACTATAAACACATAAAGGGCGACTGCAATCGGAAACAGCGCACTCGACCCGCTTTGTTCCGTCTTAGTAGAGTTTTATTGGTTTTTCCTTTGACTGTCACTGTCTTCGCGGGATAGCCGTGTCTCATTCGCAACAATATTTTTTGGATACGTAGGCACGAAGAATTTTTTTTATTTTATCATAGTCAACTATGATTACAATTATTTTAACTGTTGTTGTGGAATCAAAAGTCGATTTTAAACGTTGTTAGTGGCATAAACATTTTTTTTATCGTCGGAGTACTGTAATCTGTTTTCTTCCCTTTTTCATTTCATACTTTCTCGCTTTGTATATGTGCTCATAGTGCAAACTGTGTTCCCTTCAATCAATGTTGCTATTATTGCTTAGAAGGAAAAAGAAACTTTGTTGAATAACCTATATTTACTGTTTGATCAATCATTATTTTTATTTAATTATTATATTTACTGTATTATATTTTTACTAATTCGTATGAAATATAATACGCTATATATATGAAAAAAATGTATTCATGTTACATTTTTTGATGTCTTCATGAAAAAGCAGCGTAAAATTGATTGTGATCAATTTTTTGTTTGAACGAATATTTCCATAGTTGTTGCCATTCAAAATTATCAAGTCAGGTCCAAAGTTCATCGAGTCTATACAAATTTCACGAACCAACGACCGCATTCAAATTTGTATCGAAAAATTTTGTTTTCGCAATTTGTATAACATAATGCAAACATGTGCAAGTTGCGGGATAATTAATATTACATGCAGCATATAACGATAAACCTGCATGGACAAACAATAAAAAAACTGTAACGAGCTTGTAAAAGTTTGAAAACCGGCGACGTTTTTTATGTATGTCATCGCGCTTGAAAAGAAAAAAGAAATGCACAAATGGAAAACCTTTTGGAGCGGTTTTGTTTTGTCCATGTAAATGCAAAACGTTCAGACCGAAATTGTAATGCGAAGGCGTGCTTCATAAACAGCAAACATAATTTTCGGCATGATCGAGCGTGTGCAACCGCTGTGATAAAACCGTCGACGATGCGACGGTCGCGATAAATTGCCACTGCACTGCAGCAAGTACGTGAAAATCCCGTGATCCGCTCGGAGCGAGTGAGATATCAAGCGAGTCTCGAAATGTATTATTCAAATCGAACCCATCCAATCAGCGCTCAGGTCTCGATTCAATTCACTCGTTTCAGTTTCTGCACTTGCGCTTTCTTTTTATAGTCAAAAAACGTTTTTACACAAATCGTCACTTGCTCCGAACGATCGCGCAATATTGCCTTCATATCGTAACCAGGATTATTGTTCAATGAATTACGATTGCGATGGAGAACTTACGCTTGTGCAAAACAGTCGCAATAAATTAAAAAAAAAACGCAAACAAACAAAGTGCAGAATAAATAGATTGTTAAACAATCGTTAAGTATTTTTGTCGAAAGCTGACGATTGTCGTGGATAATGGATGTCTCTTGTTTGTTTCGACCGTTTGAAAAAAGATTTAAAAAAATGAAACTCAAGTCGCACTGCCAAAAGTCCGATTGTCAAGAAAAAAAAAAAAAAAAAAAAAAAAAAAAGAGGGAGAGAGACGGCAAACGAGCCGAGCGTATGAGAAAATGAGATTCTTAATTGAAACTCGAAAATGTGCCATCTTTTTTCATGGGAAAAAAAACTTTACCAGATGATAATAAAGTTAAGGAAGTTTTTTTAAAAATATATTTTTCATGAGACACACTCAGTACACAGCGTAAGGCAATGACGAGGCAACCTTTCTTGCCGAGTCAACGCGGGCAGTTGAGAAATCCAGAGATGAATTTTTGTAAGCCTATACTTGCAAACCAAATTGAATATATATTATATTGAAGAAGTATACATATATGATGATAATGTAAGGATGCGTTTGCACATTCGAAATTCACACGCGCACAAATTCACAATGTATAAAAATGTAAACGTCTGCCCGGTTTTATCATGTCAAACGTCTTTTTTTCCTTTTCTGCCTTTTTTACATCTGCGTCATCTTTGCTTTGATTTTTTTTCCGTTATTGTATCTTTGTGACCGAGCAAATGACTGAAATCAAGACTACGAATTTTAACAAGTAACAGTAACCAGGACTTTTTGTTTTATTTTAATTGTTTTTTGTTTATTTGTTTAAGCCAATGAAGTTTGCAAAAATGATAAAACCAGGTGATTTAACGCGGCCTACAATATTGCACACGAGTGTGCATATTGAACGCTGCTCTGTATACAGTTGTAACACACAAATCATACGGATTCATTCTAGATTAATGGCTGTGCAAGAATAAATTATCGTCCCAATTTATTGGCGTTCTTCTCAAAGTGCAGCCTGAATCGGGCATTTTTAAATATGAAAGTTAAACCTTTGATTTTGCATTTCTCATCTAGAATGAATTTGTGCATAGAATATTAATGAATATATAAGATGAAATATATGAACATATAATTTTTGCATATGAAGAAACCCGTTTATATATAATAACGTGTCGCCCAATTGAGTCTGGTTATAAAAGGAAAAGTACAACATACCTGCGAGCCTACACATAGACATTAAATGAAATCTAATATTAATATTAGCAGCTAAAGTACCTAAACTAATCTCCAGTTCTGTGCAGTGTCACGGCATAAATGAATGACGAAAAAAAAAGAAAAATAAACAAAAAATGATAAATAAACAAATAGATAGATTAATTGATAAAAAAGCGATCGGTTCCGTTTTGATGAGTATAAACACAAGTGCAATAGCCCACCCGATACCTGAGGTATGTGCCCTAGCAGGTCGAATAGACATAGGCGGATCATTTTGTTAAGCGTGTTTCAGATGTAGCGACGAACTTGGAACGTTCTCTCTCCTTTTTGTTTATCCATATTGTTTATCATGCGATTCTATCAGTGTTTCACCAATCAGACGAATTACAATCATTTAAACCATACTGTACATAATTATAATAGTGCGCAAACGTTTAATTGACAGTTGCAATAGTGTAGAATTGACATTGCAAATCCAAGTTGCGAGACATTGTGAGGAAGTAACAAAATGAGCCGTGTTCTAATTTATATGAAGGTACGCATTTTAGCAGGTTCAAAACTTACGTTAATGCTTAGACCAAGTTAAAACAATAATTTACTACGTGATAATGAATAATGTCGTAACGTAGCGTAGCTGTCATATAGGATTCTCCCATCCTCCCCCTTTCCCTCTTTTTGATTTTCATCGTTTTCAATCTTGCGCCTTATATTGATCAACATGATAGTTTGTCAGCGTATTGTTTCTTAGCGCATGTCGATATTTGTTTAAGTTGTACTATTAATTTTACCGCGCCTCTCATTTTTTGTGCACGAAAATTTTCAATGATCGAATGATAAATAACTTTATAAAATGACAAAAAGTGAGAGACATTTTGATATTTTATAGTGGAGGTACTGGCCAAAATGTGAAAATTGTGTGATGTTATTAAAAAAAGCAATTTCAAACGTTTCGGAACAACAAAAGAATGAAAAAGAATTGCAATTGACGTCGGTAGGTCTGGTGTTGAGCATTCTTTTTTTTTCTTTTTGTTTTCTTTCTATTTCTGACAATTATGATTGTTAATTTATATGTTAGCCTAGGCATTATATTCTATAATCATGTATTGACATTTGTTGAAATAATTATCGTATATGCGTGTATACCAATATAGGTTTGAACGTACAAGTATAGATGCATATATGATGTGTGTAAAAACCAATTTTTTGCTTAAGAAAAAAAAGGTATGCAGCTATAAAAAGCCATGTTGAGTAAATTTGCGATCCTTTTTGGTCCAAAAGTGTGTCGAATCTCGACGCATAGTCATCACATCATCCTATACTTCTCCCATCAACAAAAATATTGCTCACAACAAATTATCCTCTGTTTCTGTTTTGTTTTGGGATATCCGACTCTTCATCTGTCTTTTTGATATAACTTCATGACTGTTGCTCTGGCGTTGTCACGAGTTATTTGTATAAAATAAAAAGAAGCAACATAGTTTAAATGATAACGAGACGGTTTATTGAAAAGGAAAATTTTTGTGAAAAATATGTGAGAATTAATGGAAATGGGAATTTTCAAATGTACTTAAAAGTGGTTATTGGAAACATTTTGGGAAAGACAATTCGACCTGTTAATAATAATTTAGTCTAGTTGAAAAAAATGAAACCTAAATAAACAGATATAGAATTGTAAGGAAAATAAAATGTATGTATATTGCAAAAGTGGAAAATTAAAGGAATTTTCGATTCGCGACGTTGAAAACTGGTGATCGCAATTTTTCATAAAAGTTTTTCAGTCGAGTGAACATTTTTGTGAAAGTCAGCAGTATCGAATCTCTGATAAATGAAAACGGCTCACAATTTTTTACACTTTCAAATGAATGCGTGTCTAAGCCAAAGATACTCCGATGCTATATATTTATGATACGTTGCATTGCGATTTACTTGAGAATGTATATTTACTCAAGATGTATACAACTGTTCTCAACAATAAACAATATCGCAATCGGACTTGTGTTTTTTTCTATTCATTCATTATTCAATCCGCAAATAAAATCTCACCTTACATCTAAAATAAACAATCTACAAGTTATAAAACAAACAACAGTTGGTTTATTTCTACACGAAAAAAAAACTAATAAAAATGACAGTAATTTTACAATCGATTGCGAATGATGTTCTAAATTAGCAGGTGTTTTAATGGACCGGATTTTTCACACTTTGAGCCGGCTTCACTGCGTAAAAGTTGCCTTCAAGGTCCAAAACTTTGTTAAAACTGGTAACAGAGCTGAGAGCCTGCTCGATCGCTTCGTCGATGTTCTTCTCCGTTATAAATGTCTTGCTCTGTTCCTTAGCTAGCCTAATCTTAACCTCCATGGCCTCTTGCTCAGCCTGTAACTTCCTGTCCACTGCCTCCATCTTTTCCACCGCTGCTATAACTCTTTCTTCTTTTTCTTTCAGTCGTCGCTCCTCACGGGCTTTGGCTATCTCTTTGTTCCAAACGTCGTTTATTTTCCAGCACCTTTCAAAGTCATCGTCGTCGAGCTTTTGCAAATACGCGTGATCCAAAGTGACCTGCTTTGATTTCAAAGTCTCTTTACAATATTCACTGTAAGGGAAATAAATGAAAATTAAAAAGAAGTTCAATCAGTGATTATTAATCAGTATATAAAAATTTTAAATATAAATAGACATTTTAATATTAAAAAGCATTTAAAAATACTATGAAGCTTACTAGATAGATGCCATGTTAGTACGATAACAATTGTACAGTCTCAGGAATTCAACCCGCTCCTTTTCTGGATGTTCTCTTGGTTTTCGTATTTTAAAAACCTTGCTCTTTGCCATGGGCAACCAGGGTGGTTTTCTTATCCATCGAAATGTCTGATGGAAGCATGCACTTGGTGCGAATGTATCATAAACATAACCTAAAACTTGACCGCCGCTAATAATTCTTCTACTCGGCAGCATGATTTTCTGTGACAGATAAAGAAAATAGTCAGTTCAATCGAACAGATCTTTATTTCATTTATATGTTAATGGATAATTTAATTACTTGCTTAGAAAAAGTCCTTGAATGTCACACTCCGATTGAAAACAATTTCACAGGTCTACAAACATACGGGCTTACACACACCACTGACTGGAACAATTGCGCGGCAATTTCAAACGTTACAAAATGTACTTTGACTATTTTTGCAAGATTAAAAATTTTGGAAACGTAAAATAATTTTATGTTTATTCGTTTAAAGATAATTTAAACAACAATGATAATAAACAAATTTTTTTTTCATTTTCATAAGTTTTTATTTACAAAAAAGATTATCATAAAAGTTTGATGATTTTTAAATTCTTTCCTGTTGAATGCAGGAATCAAAATTATGTTTCCAAGTTGAATCAAACTTGCATGATAAGACTTACAATTTTCCAAAAACATTTTATACAAATATTGAATTATATACAAGTTATAAAATATTATAAAACAAAGAATGTATCGTTTTCTAAGTTTGAATTAAAAAAGAAAACCAATTCCTTTTTTTTCCTCGGAGTTTCTGTACCTGAATTCCTTAACAAAAGTTATAATTACAAAAACTAGCGTGTATATAAACATTATAATTGTTATAATAAAAAGGAATAGAAAATATATTGAACGAGATAAAAGTGCCATGGGATCAGAATTTGTTATTGTCGGCGCGTCACTTGAAAAAAAAGCGGTCATCCTAAATTTGACAAACATACTCATTCTCCGGCATGATACAATTAGTCTGCGAGATTTCAAGGGCCTCATTAAAAGAGATATGAAGATTGCGCGGGAGCGCTCGCGGGAACATGCGCTACTTTTGTTTTGCAAATGCAACTGGGACAGTTGAGCCGAGACTTTATTTCGACTTTGTATGTTCACGCAGAACGATGTATTCGGTGCACGGAACCCCGGGCTCCTCATCTGACAAGTCGGGCTCGTCGGTGGCGATCGACACTCAGATCATCTACAAGCCCGAGAGACGACGAAGTTCCATCCCAGTTAAGGTCTTCCAGTTTCTGCGCTCCAAATTCAGCACCGAAGCCATACAGGGTGACAGACCAATTCTTCTCACGATTAAAGCCGCACGGCTTACGCTTAAAGTAGATACACTTATGCCGCACACTTGTTAAACTGTTCCACCTCACTTTCCCGTTTCCCAAGCACGAACAATTAATTTTTACCAGACATTTACAAAGTCTTTTATTATTATCGGCGATATAAAAATAATACACTATACCTCTCGAAAGTTTTGTTCTTACACGGTATACTTAAATCGCGATTATCACAAGTTTTCAAGATCTGAATCAACTTAAATGCATCTAAATTCAATTAAAATCAATATGTTCGACATCTTAATGGTGTTAAAGAAAAATAATAGTAGAGAATTGATAAAGAATCAACTGAATCATAAATAATATAAAGACGTTAAAAAAACTGAAACATGATTTCTCGGCCGACGACTGACTAACAATCGTGTTCTTTTTTAAATTAATACGAATGATTTGGTTTTTGCAACTCCTGCAAATAATAAAGGGGAAGTAAACAATCTTTTAAAAACAATTGTATCGCTGCCACGAGTGATCAAGTTTTGGCATTCAATTGGTGATTGACAGCAAGGTGTCAGTAACCATCTTGCCGCTCTCAGTCTCGGCCTCAAGGGTGCACTCTTGATAATCCTGTACAAAGTAGTAATTGAACCCATCGTTCTGTTCCAAAGATTCTTCCATTCCTGTCTCATCAGTCATGGTATCTTCAACTAAAAATAGAACACACTCGTTTTACCTCTGCGCCCTGCACAAACCTCTGTCATTCAATTCAGTTCTCACCTTTCATCGCTTTGCAAACTTGGGCGCAACCGTCATCCGGCGAATCAATCGAGTGATAGATCAATGGATAGGTGCTGAAATTGTGTTGCCGATTTTCAATGGTCAGACCATTCGTAAACTGAGTGCTCGAATTCTGTGCGTTAACTTTGTCAGACAGCACGGGCGTTTGGCAACAGAAAACGACCTGTCCAAGGTCATCTCTCGAAGCACTGACATTCGACTTGGAACGAACGTTCAGCAGGATCTCCAAATTCAACGGGTTGTTGTTTACGTTTGACCTCCACCTCGGCCAGTACGGTTGCACCTGATCTAAAAATTTTTACAACCGAAACATCATTTTATTTTATTATTTTATTTTATTTTTTGTATGTCCAATTTTTAATTTCAGTATGTCATACCATTTGTGGACTCATTAGTTTGTTCCTGCATCGGCACCGAGATCAACTCGGAATCACCAACGTTCTCATTTTTGTCCTGTAGTACAGTGTAAGTGATCGAGTCGTTTGCAAACGGCTTGAACTCGAACTGTTCGCAATCGTTCAGATTGACCTGCGCTTCCTGTTCTGACATGACAAAAGTCTCATCGGTGTTTCCATTTTGATTGTAATAGTCCAAGTTTTGCTGCGACAAGTCCTGGGAATAGTAAAAACTGTACTGGTTATCCGGCATGTTAGTGCTGAGCATCTGGTTCTCCATGGCTTGACTTTGGGCCTGACGCTCCTGCTCCAAAAGCGCCTGGTTGGTATAAAACACCATATTGGAGTTGTCGTAGCAAGCGGCCTGCTTCACGTCGTTCATTGGATTGTTCAGATTGTTGATCCAGGTTGTGCAGCTCTCCTGGGCGTTGATACTATTTTGGTAATAAACGTTGTTAGGCATCATGTAGCCGCGGTACGTCTCCCAGTCGAACTCGCCTTCGGACTCTGCCGTCAGGGTGTCTGAGTTGTTGTCGTTGAACGCGTCCTGCTGAGGATACTGGTGCGACCAGTTCGGCAGATAAATGTCCGTCCGAGCGATCTCCTCGAGGCTAACTCCGGTCGGAGCTTGCAACATCTTCTTAAGAAGGGGGCTTTTACCCTGGTAAGTCGATCGCTCGTACCCCTGCTCGTACTTGAAGTTCGTGTAATAGTTCAACTTCGGAGCAATGTCCTGCTGGGTTCGGGTGAACACCTCGTGCGACTGCAAATTGTAGTTCGGATTGTTGTTGTTTGGTTCGCAAGCCGCGTAGGTTGTCCAAAAGTTGTTGACCAGTTGATTCTGCTCCTCGTACGAATTCATGGTTGGTTCCTGCAGCATGTCTTCCCGCGCTACAATCTCTTCTTCTGCTCCAATCTAGAAGATCGATAAGAATTAATTAATTAAAAAAAGTTGAGTTTTTTTTAATTGTAATAAATTGGTGATAACATTTTGTAATTAAGACCTGATAAATGATGTGCAATGGATTATTTATATGAGAATGATAATGAAATAGATTGTTGAGTTTTATTTACAGATAAATTTTTAATAATTAAATGTTGTCAATAAATTGCGACTGATGAAGGTGTATAAAAAGTGTGGAGAGGTAGATATCATCTAACCTCAAAACGACTTTTTTCAAAGATTCAACCGGTAGCAAATTGACAATGAACATGTTCAAATTGGCAATTTTTTTTAAACAATCATTTTCAAACATTAGTCAAAGTAAAATTAAAAGAATGTTGAACGAACGTTGAACGAATTATTCAATCACTTCTCATCCTAAAAATTTAACTGAGATAACTTTTTCCATCAGTTTTTTTTGTGAACGAGTCGTAATCTCATAATTGACACTGATATTGAAAAAATTAATTAAAAACATGTAACAACAAGAATAAATGCAATAATTACCCAGTGATGAGGCTGCTGTGCGAAGTAAAGTCGCTGTTCCTCGTTCATATCTCTTTTTCGTTTCCTTTAGTTTTTTTTTACCTTCAAATATTCACTCTGACGATCGACTGAACGGTAATTTTTTTAAAGGTGGCGATTTATTGTTAACACTTCCGGAAATTTCGTTGCACTCGCGATTCACTACCGATTTTGTTCACTCGTCGAGGTTTTGGCCAAATCGGAGTGCAAACTCGACGCAAACACTCAGGACACTTTGGCTTTCATTTTGGCCTCTCGACTGACACGCAATTTTTCCTAAAGCGAAACCGAAAATTCACGAATATTATCTCAATTAAACCGAGCGCACACGAAGGACTTCGATTCTGACATTCCGAACGGTGTCCGATTTTTCGGGCATTTAAAAAGTATATGTTATTTAAAAACCTAACCCCCTTTTCGCGATGGTTGCGAATCGCAAACGAAAAAAACGAAACAAAAAACCAACAATCAAACTTTGCACGTCACAACAGGCAGTTTTGACAGGCTGCTCAAAATGTGTGTTCTCAAATGATCGTTAATTTATATGTTATCCATTTTTGTTGGTTATAAAAAAAGGTAAACTTTGTTTTTGTCGTCGTCGTTGAAGGTCATTCTTTACATACCGACAATTTATAACACTTGAAAATTTTCAACATAATGAAAAAGATAAATTCTCATTCACAGTAAAAGTAAGATAAATTAAAATTAAAAAAAAGTAAAATAAAAATAGTTCAAAGAAAGTTCTCAGTCAGGACTAAAGTACGGGTGTTTTTATATCAAATTTTGTACATCCAAATTTTCTTTCGGCAGTTTTAGGTTTCATGATTGCCCGACCATTGTCGACAGGTTATAACGACTCACTTGAAAGTAAACAAACCTAATTGTCTTTCGTTCCAAAACAAAGTTTCGTATGACCTCTACCCTTCATCAATGACCTGCCGCCGAAAACGATCACGTCTCTATTTTAATGGCATTATTATATTTCTTGGAAATGAAAATTCTATCAAACGAAATATACTTTTCTCAGGTAAATATACTTTTTTTTTATCTTCTACATCTGGAATTATAAAATCGACTTCTACAATAACCAATTTAACTTTCAACTAGTTTACAGCAACGTAAACAAATATTGAAAAAAGCATTTCACGATAAGAGATTTTTTGTTCATTGTTATTATCAGATAATTAACATTTCAATTCGAGTTTGATTAACTCGGTAGTGATCGCGCACGCGGTCATTTTGCCGCCGATTTTGTTTTTTGGATTTTTTTTTTCGAAATTTTCAAATAGAATGACTAGTTAATTTTATTTGATATATTTGTTTTTCCACATTTTACATCAGATTTTGCTAACAAAATTTGATTTTTGCGAACTTTCAAATACACGTAGTTGAATGGGAATTGAAATTTCATGCTTGCGGTCAAAAAGACCAAGTGCGCGTCTACTGAGGGTTAAACCAACCCCCGGGTTAAATTGTGATTTTTATTTGCAGGTCCAGTTTTATTTTTATTTATAGGAGTTTCAAGTTCGAATTTCTGCAAAGTGCACTCAGAGGGAGGAATTTCAGAAATTCAGAAATTATCATTACGAAAAAGGCGAGCTGACATTGTGCATAAGCTGTTCATTCAAAATTGTATCAAAGAAAACAAAAAACGAGGAAAGAAAAGGCTAACGAGGAGTGTTTTGCGCGTAAATATATTGAGCTTGCGCGCAAGCATGCAAGCCCCGTGAGAGTTTGACGGCGCATTCATAGAGCCAGTGTGCGATTCGGTGTGCTTTGTTGCAGACACGCTTCGGTGAGTCTGGGCAATCGGCAGGATTGTAAACAAACTTGCACACGAGGACGATCAATTGTCGAGCCACGTCGTCCGAGAAGGCAACACGCGAGCCAGCCAACTCGGCGAGAGCTCATTATTCTAAGAAATCTGTCACGATTGACGTGACATCCGATATCCCGACCAGTATGAAGGCACGCAAATGTCGGGACAAAAGTAAGTCAAACTTTTGACTGATAAAAGATGCTTATCAGCCTCTCAGCTGCACGAGCCCCTTTTTTTTAAATCATTTTGACACTATCAAAATTCACGAGATTAAACAATTCTTATTTGTTCTCATCGAATTGGCAATCTCTGACATGTTTTGTTTTTGTCTTTAATTGCTGATTGTCTATACAAAACGACAAGTTTTAATTTTCCCTCGAAATTTTTGGAATTAAACAAAATTGTTAAATTGCAGGGGGAATAAAAAGAATTTGCAAAGAAATTGATGGGGATAATATTGTGAGCAGACAAAACCAATATGGTTAAACACGCCGCTTGCTTTTGACTGTACTGCCGCTCGAGTTTCCTCTTTTGTCAGAACAGTATCAGTCGATAATGTACGACGTGCTCTCTCTTTTTGTCAGACTACCATGTGCGACGTGAATATGCTCAAGAACAATGGACTTGAGCGAAATAGCAACACAAAAAGTGTCCACAGTTGCATGCTTCCAGACATTTTTTATCAGCAAAACATATTATTTGTCGTAACGTCACTTCGCCACGGTTTGTCTCTTTCTCTTGTACTTTTGAGAATGACAAGTTTGATAAGGGAAAAATGATTTGACAAAAAGTTTGTCCAAATTTTTGTTGACTTTAGTTTCAATTGTAAATCTTTGTTCGTTTCTGTTTTGAGATGTGAAATGAATAATGTGATTTTATCATCAAGATCAGATAGCTCTAAATATAGGGATGAAACAATATTGATTATATGAAATTGTTAATCAATGCTCCACGGTCGCATATCATTTTTGTATCTCCGTTGAAATGCGTCAACTTTTATACTTTATCATTTTCGGATGCAGGTACAGAAGCGAAACTGGTGTAAAAAGCGGGCGATATATTATCGTATCGACAGCGCGGATAGTCCAGCCCGACATTTGGCTGCAATAATTCAAGAAACTACGTATTTAATTCCTTTTTGCTTGATTTTTGCAGTTTTAATTTCTGCCGTCGGATACTGAAGTTCATATAAATCAGAAATAAGTAAAGAAAGTTAAAAAGAGTCGCCAAAAATCCATACGAGTCTGAAATTAAACGTTCACTTTTATTGAAATGACTTTTTGATTTCATATATTTTTCATTTCGTGCATTTTCTATTTGAAATGGTTTTTCATTTGGCCATTCATTTTCGCTGCAAACAAAATCGTTAGTTTTAAAAATGTTTGACTGATTTTAGTTTTAATAATGCCCATCAAAATTTTGGAACATCGATTATCAAACTGATTTAAACTTTGGAATTTCCACAAATATTTAACTTGGCACAAGCTCTTCCTCTGTAATCGATATCCTTGTTACAGATGATCGTTACTTATAAGACCATAAAACAAGTTATGAGAATCTTAAAACAACATAAAAATGAAGTAAATTAACGAGAAACCAAAATTTAAATAAAAATCATAGTGGCAATTCAAGCGTATCTTTTTAGAAAATACTCTTGTCCCGTTTGTTGAAACTTTGAATTTTGTAATGTCCATCAAATGTACATCAAAGTTTGATTAAAATAAGAGAAGTAGACTCTCAGGGTTATTGCATTTTTGAATAATTTAAAACTTCAAGACACATTTCAATTTTCAATGTTTCGCTCGGAAAAATTGAGTTTAATTTAAACCGTAATAATATTTTTGTTCAAAATTGTATCTTTAAAAAAAGGTAAAATTTTATACGAAAAAGAAAATCAGTTGTGGGACACTTTTATTATCCTTCCTCTATGTTACTCTAATAAACTTGCACATTCAGCAGTTCTCTTACGGAACATTTTTTCACACTACTTTCTTTTCTTTTGACATTTATTTTTATTTCATGTTTTATTTCTTTTTGATTTTTATGCTTAATACTTGTCAAGTTTCTCTAAACTTATTCACATGAAAAAAATTTGTTTTTGACTTTATTAAAATAGTTGAAAGCTTCTACCCAACGTAAATAAGAAATGCTTGAAAAAAGACATCAAACTTTCCGAGTTCTAATAGGCTTTAGAGAAACGTGACATTCATTCTCAACTGCGAATTCCGTAGAATTGATTCGCTGATGCGCTGATTACCATGACATGGGTGCAAAATTTGCGATAAAGATAACCACGTTATGCTAATTTGAGGGCTCAGACGTGTGCTTTCAGGGCAATTATTTGTGTTCCAACATAAATCACTTTAATTGAAGTCGTTCTTCATTATTTGATTATTAACTCACATCCAATATTTAAAGCTAATCACTTAATTTATTATTAAACATTTTATTTTCAAAGTTTCAAAGTTCAAAGATCAAATCATTAAGTTGCCCTGTTATATAATAATAGCGTTATTGACATTTATCAGAAAGTCGCGTTCTTTATATCTTAATTCATTGTAATGTATATTTAATTAATTCTATTTTTCTCATCATTTTTGCAAATTTTAACTTGTACGATTAATACAAGGTATTAATAAATTGTAATGTATGAAGTATTTATAACTTAGTTTTTTAATCCAAATAATTAACTCATGTCAAGTTTTCTAGTGATCTAATTAATCGATTTCCTTCAAATCTGCAAGGCTTCATCAAAATATATATACGTATACGAAATTAGAACAATAGAAACATAGTAGATTCTTTTATTTATTGTGCCGTTGTAAATAAAACGTTGTACATTTTTAAACGAAAATGTTATATTTTTTTGTAAGATGTCACTTTGTTTTATTAATGCAGAAAATTCAAAGCCTATTGTTCTAACTAATAAACAACAGAATAAAATAAATTACGACAACAACAATTTTTTCTCCATCAATTTTTTTTGTTCAATCAACTTATCAGCATTCCATTGTTTTTCAAAAATTAATATCTAACAATAAAAAATGTCAAAAAACGATCAACAAGTTACAAGAAAAATTGAATCGTCCGTCCATATCCAATGCTGAAAAAAAAGTGGCGCGTGTTTTATGAGTCGCACATGGGAGTCAAGATAAAAGACGAAGTTGAGACAAGATGCAAATAGAGATGGGACGCAAGATCGTCGGAGATTGATTGGAGGAGCCGGCGAGCCAATTGGCTGCAGAAAAAGCGCGAGCCTCCTTCTCGATTCCGATTGCTAGCCTGACGTTTGTTGTGCTCGCCTCGTTTAAGCTAAATTAGGAGTGACACTTTCAAGTGTCTTTGCGAGAAGCCGCGGTGTTCGCTGGTGGGGCAAATGTGGACCACGGGAGCACTCGCGCGCGCCTCCTTCCCCCTCGACGGGGTTGCCATGGTGACCGTCCATCTAGCCCGGGATATCGGAGCTCGCGCATTCGACTTGTTTGCACGCATATCAGCACGTTTATCAAGCCAATGCACATCTTTTTAACTCATTGATCCGAAATTTCATCTTTCATTACAAGCGTACTTTATTCTCTGGTATGCCGCAAGACGCCTCTTCCCTCGCCACGTTGGTGTAAACGTCAAGACGTCTCTGAGTGCATTTTGCATCTCGCGAGAAACCTTTAGAGAGAAAAATTGCACAAATTTAAAACGTGGAAATGATTTGTCAAAAATGTTATGAAGGATTTTTCGTTCAACTGACACTTGAACTGTTGTTTTCTTGTTGGGGTCATTTGTTACCCCAAACTAGTCCAAATAACAAGATTAAGTGACAGATTCAGGATTCCTTAATGATTTATGACCCAGAGAAGAGAATTGTTTCATTATCCAACCCCGCGGCGAACTGATGTACATTTTAATTGAATTTTATGATGTACACTTGAGTCTGGATGTAATTGTCGGCGCCTTCAATCATGATATTGATCTTGTCACGTATGCGGTGAGGAATTGACGTATTCATAATCCCACTCGCACGAATTCATAATTCATAAAATCGTTGTCTTAAAGATTCAACGGTAAAGAAAAAAGAACTGTTAAATCTTTTCGTTGGTTTAAAAACGAGATTTTAGAATTAGGAGTGCAAATTCTTTCTCAGTCATTGGGCATTCAAGAAAAATGTTTGAAAGAAAGAAAAAAAAAAGGAGAAAATAAATCAAGCTTATGAAAACGGCAGGAAGAAAATGTCCTCGAAGTTTCGTAATGATTTGAGAGATTATGTTAATTAAAAGTGGAGTATTTTGCGGAGCTGAATGGTGCAGTTTCTGGAATACTGTTCTTGTCAGTCTCAAGGGACTCGTTCTAATGTATTCATAAGAATGTTGATATAGCGCGCATAAAGTGCATTATCTTGTTGCAAACACTCAATTTGAAATTGCATTTTCAATTACGACTGCTTGACTTTGTGCTTTTACATGAATTTTGCTTTGGTGTACCCACTCTAGCCCTCCGATTTTTCTCTATATCGGCAATGAAAATAAAAAAAAATAAAATAAAAAACTGGAGGATTCGAGAGCGAAAAAGTTTTTGTCCCACTTGTATCCTGCTGGATACACAAATGCTCCTGCAAAAAAGAAACATTCTCTTACAGTGAAACTTTTTTTTTCATGTCAAATAAATTGTACGTGACGATGTACAAAAAACGATGCAACACTATAACTATATCGTTGAAGTGAATAATGCACCTAAATTAAACTTTTCGATTTGGTGTCGGTGGTTTAATTTCGCAACCCATTCGTTAACCTATTTACTATCCGGAAATTTTCGTCCGTTTGTTTAGACAAGAGCTTGGGCGTCGACATTTTCATTTCCACGACCTAAAAATTTTAAACAATTCACTATCAGTTTTGTAAGTTTCTTCTTTTACAAATAAACCTGGAATCCTTTTAGAACTGTTGGAATCTACATGAAAATTAAACGTGCCAGCAACAAAAGTTTGCAATGGTTCAACTTCGAATTTCAATTTCAAAGAAAAACAAATTACGAATATTTCGTTAAACATTGTTTCAATAAAACAAGAAGAAACGTTTGATAAACGTAATTCTTTTCTCTACCTTTTGAATCTCGTTAAAAAATAAAATTTCTTTTCTGCAATGACATTTCAATCTTGTATGAACTGTATTTTCTTTGAGGGTGCAAAATTTTATCTAGAAAACTAGAAAAATAAATTGCTCGAGATGAGTCGAATATTTAGCATGCCGAATCCTCTTCAGTGTTCGGTGTGCGAAATAGCAGGTCATCATTCTTGAAGAAATATATATTTATATATATATTTGCGAACCGCATATATTTGAGCGCGGTTCTTCACGTTCAGCCAGGGATTACAGTAATTACTAGTCCGGGGATATAGTTTGCATTCTCAGCATATTGCCGGCTGTTTCAAGACCGCTTCAACATTTTTCTCATCCAGCCACTCGGCATCCTCGCAGATGCTTTTCTATTATACATCTCATTTACATCAGGCTGACGTTAATTTATAAGGGCGAATTATACTCGTCGCCAAGTGGTCTTTGAAATGCTAAATTTGATCGATAAGCGCTGTTACCCACAGTCTTGAGGTTGCCTCCGTTTACACAAGATTAAATCGAACCCACAATTACTACGACAATATTGATCTCTGCCATTTTTTTCAATCTACATTAACTTATTTACATGTGACCTTGATTTTATCTAAAACTTAACTAAACATATATTTACTTCAAGATGTCATAATTAATTTATAACAATTATATTGATTTCGGTTGTTTATGACTGATTTGATCCCGATGTTTTATATTTTTTAAGTTTGTTTTCAATTTGTTACAATTATTTTTTCTTTCAGAAGAGCAAATGGACGAAGGTATCGTTTTTTTGAATTTGATACTAACCAAATTCTCGTAGAACTTTTTGATATGCTCCTCTGGCTAGCGTAATTTCTCCTTTATCTATTCAAGAAATTGTTTGCACTTGTATCAGCAAAAAATTCAAAACATATCTACAATCCGCTTACAATACAACAAAATGAAAAAAGTAAATCACATCAAATACAGAGAAAGTTTTTTTTTCATAAAAAAACATTTAATTTATGTATTTCTTTTATTTATCTATATTGTTTCAATTTTCTTATTCTTTCCTATTTGTTACCCTTTGAATCACAAAATTGAAAATGAGATTGTAAGTTTACTGCAAGATCCATTTCCCTTACTTACTTATATCCCACACTAGCCATTATTTTCCAAGTAGAAATGAAAGATCGAATTCTATATTCGAATTTAGAAACAAAGTAATAGAAAATCACAAAAAGCCATCTTGTAGAGCCCCTTGAGCATTCTGATCCTTGGCAAAAGTGTGAAACAATCAATTGTGAGAAGTAGTGTTGAAATTTTGATCTCGATTGAACCTCTTACCTATACAGCAATCCTATTGAACACTCCGCCTCGTTTCTGCCGTGCGAACCTATCTCGTAGAATACGTTTCTGTCTGCTTCCCTGTCCCCCATCTTTTTGTCTTCCTCTCTCTATTTCTCTCTCTCACGCATCCGAAAACATTTTGAATGGTTTTCCGGTTCGCACCGTCTGAAAAATACAAAAAAATTTGTCTTGTCATTTTTTGTCAACCGACAAAACACTTGTCAAAAAAAAAAAGACAAGACGAGTTGCATAGCATTTGCTGTCTGAGTCCTCGGTAGTCGCACCTTTCTACACATTTTCTTGTCTCCTTCTGTACTGTTAATGAAAAACAGAAAAAAATGAAGTCGAGTAGTTGGAATGCTTCGAGCACCTTCAGACAAGAAGAGCATCTCGAACGAGTAAGGCAGTCTTAGGATTTAAGGCCATCATTTGCAGAGGCAGAAATAGGAGAAATCGGCGTTTTAGGGGGATCAGGGGGAGCGATAAACCTAGCCGGACGACACAGGCCGGAAGAACTCGCCACCCTCGCGGCCAACACCAGATTTACCCGCAAGGAGATCCAGCTCATCTACCGAGGCTTCAAACAGGAGTGCCCTACGGGTCTTGTCGACGAGGACGCCTTCAAACACATCTTCTCGCAGTTCTTTCCGCAAGGAGGTACGAACAAGGTTCCTCGATCGATTTTAATTCCAACAAATTATTGGACGATTTTTTTTCAGACGCAACTCATTATGCTCACTATGTCTTCAACACGATGAAAAGAAAGTCAGGCAAAATAAGTTTCGAGGTAAAGAGTCAATTTCTTATCAATTTTAGACAGAGTTTAAACAATCATATTTCATCAGGTGACCATTTTGTTTTAAATTCTATAATTTGTTTAATTTTTTTTCCTTCAAGTTATAAAATATTCAGGGTTGACTTTTGTAATAATAAATAAAATTAATAAAATTATAAATGAAATTAATTATGTGCAAAAATTAACGTAACAAGGTTGAACCTTATTAGGAGTTCCTGACGATTCTATCAAAAGTATCACGAGGATCGGTAGAGGAAAAATTGCAGTGGGTTTTTGGATTGTATGATCTCGATGGCGACGGCTTGATCAGCAAGGAGGAGATGTTGGACGTGGTTGTATCCATTTATGAGATGCTGGGCCGATACACACAGCCGCAAATAGCCGAACCACATGTTGCTGCCCAGGAGCATGTTGATCGAATATTTCACGTATGTCTCATTGTCCTCCCCGGAGTCCATTCGGTTGCAATAATTAATGTCGCAGTCAAACCCCATTAACCACCACGTCTAAACTTTATCACATACAAAGATATTGGAATTGTAGATTCTTTTCTTTTTGCAATGAAGGATGAAATAATTTTCCAAATTTAGAAAAAAACAATTTTTTAAAAGAAAAAAACAATTTTCTAGTAAAAAGAGGAGCACTGAAGAGTTTCGATATCTTTTGTAACACAAAGGTTCTATTCTGTTATAGCTAATGGATGCTAATAAAGATGGTGTAGTTACGATTGAGGAACTGGTCCAGTGGTGCTCCAAAGACGAGGAACTTTTGCGCAGTTTCGACACCCTGGACACCGTCTTATGAGTTCTTAACATCCTCAAATTTATTCTAACACTTTATTAATTTAGTTTAATCTCGAATTTGATTGACTTTTATGTTTTATCGATGATTGCTTTTTTGGTTTCGTTCATCGATAGTTGATTCGACGTGGAAACCAAAAAAAAATTATACAAATGAATATATAATGTACATAAATAGATGTAGGCGAATTTTTAACTCGTGATAACCCATAAATATTGTGCAAAAAATGCAGTCTTGTAAAAATTTGTTGTCGAATTTGGAATTTGATAGATGGAATCTAACGATTAAAAAAAGGTGAACAAATTTTGAGGAATTGAATGTGTAGGAATTTTATGATCCCTCGGATGTCTCTTTTTGTGTTCGTGTAAATTTTTGTCCTATCGGACACAACAAAAGTTCATGTACGTGTTTGTACATATGTATATGAATCCTACTACTCAGTCTTTCAAATTTTTCATTCCAATGATGACGTAAGACTTTGTCTTATTCTCACACGGGATGTGTTTCGTTTCAAAGTTGACAAACATAGGACGGGCTTAAAAATCTGTCGCTGCTATTACTTTGTTAAATTTCAAATGGTGTAGAAATGTTGGTAACGAGTATAATTGTGTTTTCGTTCAACAAACGTTTATAACAAAATGACAAGTATTTTAACAGTATTGACACTTTTAAGTGTATAAAAAATGTATGAAAAAAATAAGATAATTAAATAAAGAATTTCATTGTAAGCGGTTCGATCTGCTCTTAACAATGTCATCGAGTAAAGGTTTTCCTTTAGCAAAAATTGATTAGATTTTATACGTTCAAACTGATTGGAATTTCTCGTTTCAAAAGCTATTCAATTTGTTCATACAAAAATTACCCGCATAGTTATATGAAACATTGTATTATATAGCAATCTGACAAATATATATTCTTCGCTTTCTATATATAAAGATAGCGGAAACGTTCAACAGTCGATGGAATTGGCGATTCATTTGCTATGAAAGAGAAAACTCATTTTATGAAAACATAATAAATGATTTTTCAATAATCTAACCATTAGTCAAGTGTTAAGTGCAATTTGAAGAAAAGCCAAGGAAATAACGATCGCGTCTATTAGTAGTTGAACTTAACGTTTTCGCTGTTCTCATTTGTTCGTGAATTCGTAGACCGACTGTTACATCAATTACAATTAAATTTAGTCATAAAAAATCTTCAAATCGATCCAAATTTAATCACTTTAAACCGAAGAGAAACGTTATTTGTTACATCCAAACATGTAAAATTTTGGTCACTGAAAAAAAACCTTTATCTAAAAACATTGTGATTATATACCTCAAACATTGTTATACGATACAATTTCGTATTTAAAATGTATAAGTAGGTTGAAAATGAAGGAAATAATAAATATGTAAACCCCCTGTTAATTTGTTTCGACGATGCTAAAAATAAAAGCAGAACAATATGAAAACTGTCGTTTTGAAATTGATTTTGAAACATTCCACCAAAATAATTTGTTTAAATCATAATTTCGCAATGAACTGTGCAATTTTCTCAAATTTGTTGACAGATTCTTAAATAAACTTTTAGTACAAAAATTCTTTTCATTTTGCAATAAAAAATGGCGAAAAATTTTGTTTCTAAATATTAATTTGCAATATACTGGAAAAATTGTCAAAAAATTTAGTTGATATTTTAAACTTTTCGCATCCGATTATCAATTGAATCGAACTTTTCGATAACACGGCTACTCCGATTTCATTCAACAGTTCGCGATCGTTTATTGAATGTGTTGAATTAATTGAATTGAATTAATCAGTGAGGATAAGTAAATCGAATGACAACAATGAATGAAACGTAATCACACGTTTATAACTCATCAGCGGAGAAATTTTCACAGCCGGATTCGCTCGAATGAATAGGCAACGCTCGTTTGATACGGTCATGCATCGACGTGATGATGTTTAAACGTGAGAGATCCGATCGGCTATTCCGTTTGATTCAGTTCCACGTTTGTTCGTGCGAACCAATTCCGTTATATTTTATTTTGCACGAAAAACTGCTTTCCAAACAGTATTTTTTAACTTTATTTAACCCTTTATAGGTCTCTGGGATTTAAGATATAAAGTTACAACCATTTCATTGATAGAAGGCCGATTTTTGTGATTTTTATATCTCAATTCAATATTTTAAGTTTAACAAAATAATCTATCAAATTTCTCGCTTGGCAGACTGATATAAAAATCTTATTTTTATTAAACAAATAAATTACACTTTCATTCTACTTTTTTTGAAAACAGTAAAAAAATGGATAAATATAACTTTTGACACAGATAATGAAACATTTAAAATTTAAAATTATTTGATAAGAAACATCTTTCATGATATTGATTTATTTAATTATTGCCACAGGACTGTACATTCTTTATGTACATTGTCAAAATATATCTGAACGAAATTAGAGTGTAAAACGGTTCATTAAATGGTATGATTCAATAAATAATTAAAAAATTATGTAATTTGTATTACAAATTATGTAGTTTTCCAAATACAGCTACAGAATTGTTTTAGAATTCGTTTACCGCATCTTCTGGGTTCATCTTTTCTGTAATTTTTCGTGTTTTCTGTATTTTATATTCGAGTACAATATAATATAACTACATCGTGTGCGCCGTGCCCATTCGCTTCATATTTTTGTGATACCTGATAAACAAGTCCTTACTGAATCTTCATTACAAAATACATTTCAAGCAGATCATACTTATTTATTTACTTTTTATGTTCGAACAATATCATCACCACGGTGTGATCACCACGTATAAACGAGCTCAGATTGTGAGACAATTTAAAAAAATGTTTTTTTTTTTCAAGCCCATTTAGCGATTTTTTGAATATCAGAGAAGCCTTCACCTCAAACCTGTCTGTTATCTGTAATTGTGTTTTAACTAAGACATAAAGGTTGACGATATTTATACTTAAAGAAACTCAAAAATTTGTACCAAAGTGTTTCAATCTAATAAAAAAATCAAGATTTCATGTAACAAAATTTTTTGCGAAATAATTTAAGGGGACCGTCGAGTGATTTTTGGCTAATAATCGATTCATTAACGAATTTTTTTTATTGCATTTTTGGATAGTCCGTAGTGTTGTCAGATTTTGCAAAAATACATTGAAAATAGTTTTTTTTAACGTTTTTGTCAACAGTGTGCACGTTGGACAAAAATAAAACATCATACTTTAAACTCGATTATTTCGAAAACGTTTTTTCCGTATTTTTTCAACATCAAAAAATTCCTCCTACCGAAATTTTTGTTCGATTTTAATCTAATAACACGGAAAATGTTCGGAAATTAATATAGAATAACTTTGTTGAACAGAATTTTGATTTTCAAAGAGAGTTACAGGTGAAAATGTAAACAAAAAGTGGAAAAAACGATTTTAGGCCTTTTTTTGACATGCACATTAACGTGGATTGTTCATTGCCAAAATAAAATACCTAAATTATGTTTGACAAATCTATTCTTAAAGGTGTTCCGAACATTTTGGCGGGTATTCGATTAAAATCGAATAAGAATTGCGGTACGAGGAACTTTTTGAAAATATCCTTATTTCGATTGTTTATTGACAAAAACAATATTAACGATAATTTTTTATTAACAAATGATTATATTTTTGGTTTCTATACATTGATAGATATTGGCATACAAATTTCTATCGAAATCCGTTGAGCCAATCCAATTATAGCCATTTTATCCGACGGTGCCCTTAAAAGGTAAAATTGAAAATCGGACGATTAAATATTATATAATTTATATA
>JAPYZS010000589.1:0-90579 GCA_030522925.1 Trissolcus japonicus | reverse complement strand
GTGATGCATAAGTCGTATAGGTGTGACAAAGATGGCGTTAACGAGGCTTCTATAAGTGTAACAAAGACAAAACTAGTTTGCCTTATGCATCACCTTAAGATGAATGTCTATAATATGTGGTTAGCATTCGTTAACTACAACTACAATGAGCTTTTATAAAAATATGTTGAAAAAATTTTGAATTTCATTATCTTTATCTTTTTTTAAATCATAACAAGGTTTTTCATCTGTTTGCAGGGATAAAGAATGCGATAGAAGTGCAAGTAAATGCAGTGAAGTCGCAGATCGAAAGTCAGTGCAATCTGCAATGAGTGCACCCCAAATGCGGTCAACGGGGCTTGCGTCATTTGCCATCAAGGTCACGTCCTCTGCAACACTCACAGGACTGTACACGCGAGACCTAAGAATCGAGGAAGATGCGGATGCGCGCGCGAGACACAGCAGACAGAGAAGTACAGAGAAGTACAGAAGCCCTGAACACTGTTACATCGTCCGTGTCAGCTCGGGGATCGCATCAATGAACAACCCATGTAGAAATCAACGCGGCTAACTTATAATAAAAGCAAACGCAAACAGCAAAACAAATACAACCAGCTTGTTATAACGAGAGAAAAAGAACACGGTAGAGCAAAATGAAATTCAAATTATCGACCAATGAAAAATTTTTCGAGAACGGGCCAAGTCGAACGAGTCGACCATTCGATAGTAGTTTTGGTATCTGGAAGACAAATCTGACGCCAGACGCAGTTAAACGCGAAAAAGTGAATAAACATACAGAACACATAAGAATCTAAAAACATGAAAACCAGAAATTGATATAAAAATCCGTGCCTTCGAATCGGAGGTCTCTCGCAGATTACTCGGATCTCCGGAAACAAAAGAGACGACCATTAAGCTGGAAGGAACGAGGGATTTGGACAAAGATGAAGAAGGAAATGAGATGAGAAGGCAATTCATCTCTTTTGTTTCGTTCCAACTGAGACTCGAGACCATCGATTCTTCTTCAATCTTCGAAGCAAGATCGGTAGCTACTTGGACCAAATGGTTCATGACGATGATTATTCAGGAGGACTATTCAACCGAACGATGATTCTCGCGCAGCGTAAACGAATCGCTCACCGAGGAATGATTAGTTTAGTCATAGTGATAATTTAATGGACAATGCAAAAACAGTACACGCAGCTGTAAGAATTAATCTCAAGTAAGGCGACTCGAGGGAAAATGCAACATATTGCACATGCATTCAGTATGCAATTTTGGGTTTGCCTTTCTTATAAAACAAGCATCATTGAGTGAACAATATTTTTCTGCGAGAACAAAAAGAATCTTTTTTTTTTTTCGACAAAAACTGTGTTTGCTGCGAATTTATACAGACAGATTCATAACATTACAAGAGTCACGCTGGGTGTCTTGATCTTTTTTGCAATCAAAATATTTTTCTAAAAAAATTACTCATTTTATGTTCGGTACAAGTTTTTGAAAAAAAAAAAAAAAAAAAAGAAACATTATCTTGAATGTATGTAGCATAAGTTTGATTTTCTTGAGGGAAGCAGGAACAAACATTGGTAGTCAACGATCAGAGATACGAGAGTAGAGGGGGAAAAACAAAGTATCTAGCTCCTAAGTTTTTAGTGAAATTAGCGAAACTAATAAGTGGTAGAAAAGTTATGTAGTTGTTAGTCCCACGTGCGTCGGTTGTTTCAATAACTAACGATTAATATAGCGTTAAAGTGTCGAAAGAAAGCCATGTGCTAAAAACAAACAAAAAAGAACAAATAAAGTTTATATATTTAGAGACGCTTCGCGATTTAAATTATCAAGAACTGTAAGAGTTAAACGGAGACTGGAAGGATGCAGTAAAACTTTCGCGCCATCTGCACATAGTCAGTCATAAAATCAGTTCGGACGAGAGAGAGCAGCAATTATATCTAGCGCCAGTGTACTGTCTGGGCGATAGCAAATGTAAATATGCTTGACACAGAATTGCACTCGAGTTGCTACGTTCTTTCATCCGAAAATCTTTCATTTCTTTGTTCCTTTCGCCTTGGGCTTGCACCGGTTTGAACAACGCGAACAAAACACGTTGCAGTTGTCCGAAGTTACAACAAGACCTTTGTCGCTTTCGTTACAGAAACGCTCCATTGAGATAATTTCACTAAAGTTCCTTCGTGAATTGCTTCAATTGGGTTTTTCTGAACCCCTGGACACGTTTGTAACGTACAATCTGCTCAAGTCACCACGTTGGTTTTCTTTCAAGTAACATCAGAGATTTGATCCATACGTCGAGATATACTTGTTGATGTTGAGAGGTCCTAGAGAAAACGTCTGAATTGTAAACATTAGGTGCTACAAAACAGCAATGTTGCGAGATTCCGTGCAGATTTCAGACTTTATGCGTGTACATACGTTGTACATATTCATACCGTTTGCATTCAACTTTAGGATATCCAACAAACACTGTTTCCTGCCAAGTTCAAGATGTTTTTTCCAAGACGATCTTCTTGTTAATAATCGACGCGTGGATCAGAGCGGCCGATGGTTGCAAGGTTATTACTGCCGAGAAGTGATGCATGCCTTAAATACCCATTGTAATATTAATATACGTATACATGCAATTAGCGTAAGACGTGCGTAATAATATACACGCAAATGAGACATTATGTTAAGTGAACGCAAAAATGTCAAACCCGTTGGACATTGCAAAGTGACGTTATTAAAAAGATGATGTTGAAGTTACAAAACAATTGTTTGTAATCATCTATCCGGCAGATTTTCATACTGTAAATGGTTCTAAATTTGTTAACAAATACTTATGTACAACAATTTCTGCGCAAACAAAATCTGTTGATGAGGACTAATTTAAAAGTGTAGTGTCACGTTAGTAGGTTGAGTGTTTAAAACAATATAAACATTATTCCCGGAGGGTGCACAAATACGCGACCGGGTGTATAATAATTGGCGAACGCGCTACTGAATGCAAAATTCAACAACTAAAGTTAAAATTCTTACTAAAATCTTAAAACCAAAATTAAGCGTCACTAGAACTTTGCGTGTGTTGATAGTTAACAAAAGTGAGAATGTCAAGTTGAAATACATAGTAAGAAAGCTGCATGTATGAAGCCGTTTCTTTTTTATATGAGTCTAACGAAAAAAAAAAAGAGAAAGTGACGTCTTATTTTCGATAATCTCCTGCGACAGAATTCGCAAACATCGACCATTTTCTATACTTTGTATTATCTTCTAAAACCGTCATCAGTGACCGAACCAGCCATCCAAATTCCGTGACGTGAACTTTTTATTTGATAAACACGTCCAATTGCCAAATAATTTGACCAACTTTGAGACAAGTTTGAGATTTGTCTTCGATGACATACTTTTCTTGGTGTCGTGGTTCACAAGGACCAATTTTCTTGCTATGTAAATATATGTTTGCTTATATGCTTCAAAAATATAAAGCATGAAAATCTAACGTCTTCATCAACGATATTAACACCAGATTGCAACAAAAAGAAACAAAAACAAAACGTTAGGTTTTCTGCAACTGAATGCAGTCTTCTACATTCTACACACGCATCTAACTAAATGTATATGCTTGACAAACTTATCTTACGAATACACACTAAAATACGAGACATAAGTAACTACAAGATAAAAGCTCTCATAAAATCTCTACAGATCTTGATACTGACAAAAAAAATGCTCTACGAGTGTTTCAATTTGGCTCTTCTATCAACAATGCAAATCGATCGCGATGCTCTCCTATTCCTACGCCTTTTTTTCCTCTCCGTTCAATTGTTATTAACAACTTTTCAACACTGTTAAGAAAATCAAGTGCCACTTTTTTCTTCCCATGAGTCCAGTTTTTTTACTCGTTTCGTTGAAACTATCGTAAATCACTATCGCTGTTCTTCGAAGGAAACAGAATACGCAGAAACACATGTTCTTGTCCCCGTCCAACGTTATTTGTGAAAAAATAAACTCAAAAGTTTCCTTACTTCGACTTACCGAAACGTCCCCCGCCACCCCTCGGAAGTGTTTCAACTTTTATACTCAAGTCACATCTTCAACAAGGTTTCAGCTTGAGTATCGACCCGTGAATTTAATTGGTCTTCAAATTAATTTGTAAATGAAGTGAACACACCGCCTATCCTTTGACGAAGTTATGCCTCCACGTTCCAGCACCTTCAAACGGTTGGCATGTTCACGTTGAGGTAATTTAAACAACTGCAATTTATTTCTGAACGATCTAACAACAGAAAATAATTATTTATGGACGATCTGACAGAAAAAAAATGAAAATAAAAACAGATTACGCATGTACTCTATTGTAGTGAGACAAAATGAGACAAATCTATATTAACAACAAATAAAGAAATTGAATGAAAAATCAATTACAACAGAAACACAAAACAGTAGCTATTTTAGGTGTTCTCGATGTCGCATGTCTACTTGTGTTTGTTTGTCGATGTCGGTGTGCTCTACCGTCATATTTCAGCATTTCTCTCGCAATTCAATCGCGATCTATAACAATCGCGAATTCTCGAAAGTTATCCGATCCAAATTGCCCGTTCCTCGGGTCGGCAACGAAAACAAAATGAAGAGAACATAATCAAGTAAGAGAGGGAGGAAATGAAGGACGTACAGTACCTAAAGGCCACTGTTGTTAGAACTGCGAATAAGCCGAAGCTTCTTAGCAAGTCTGACAATAGCAATAAAATTCACAATGGCACCTGTATTGACAGCATATCAGTACCATAACTAAAAAAAAAAGAAATTATAAGAAAACAAAACTGTAGTTCAAGCTAAAAAAATGTCAAATTATGTAAGTAAGCAAAAAAGTGCAAGAAAGTATATAGCGAGAGGACAAATGAGAAGATGTATATTTTATTAGCAAAGACATGATTATTCTGCGCCAATATCCTATGATAAAGATTATTGTCGCGGATAACTTACGAGAGATCAGATTATCGGTATACTAACGCTGCTCTATTATCTGTCATTCATTACCTGTCGTAAAGTGTTTAAGCAAAAGCGGCTTTAAACGTAAATTTTTCCAAACCAATTGGGAACGCAACAAAATTTAACTGACAGAACTACCCGAAATTACATCCCCGACGGCAAACTCCGGCTTGAGGTATAACAAAAATATATATTTATATAATCTAAAAATATGTGTAGACGGTCAGGCGTGTCCCGCGCGACTGGAGAGGACAATCCAATATATATTTTGTCAAACGCAAATCACGAAATCCAATAGAGAAAAAAAAGCCGTAGATGAAAAAGAATAAAAACCTCAGTTCCGAATATTTTTTTAAAACAAAAAAAACAATGTCAATTACATACGCTCTTAAAATGTATTCCAATGATAGTTTAAAAGACGGCACGTTTGGCGTCGGGTGTGACCGAAATTACCACCTTGATTAGCGCAGACCTCCAGAAAAGCAACTCAAATCTCCGCCTATATCCTTATTGAACAAAACTCCAACAGCCGTTCCCGGAATGAGTACGCAAACTCGTCTGGCCTCGCAAACAGTTAAATGACCCACAAAATATACTTGAAGTCAATTACTCTCTTGTTACAACCCGTGGTTATATATATATATATATATATGAATATATAAATATGATTAATCAGAAAATAGGTATTCAATGATTGTATCTATATCACGAGATGTGTAACATTCACAAGAACACACAACAAAAATAACTTGAACAACACACGATTAAAACAACAAACAAAGCCACCAAAACACTGCACGAAAAGCCGAATGGTTTTTGGGAACGTTGTACAATTATTTTAGAAACACTAACTCTACCCAGTCTACCCAAGAACCAGTGTGTGTCTCATTATTTACGTTCACCAGAATTTATTTCAATTTACCAGAACTAATTTTTCTTCTCGTGCTCCAGTATTTAGTATTTTTACACAATAAATTATTTGTTTTTTTTTTTTTTTTTTTTTTTTCAAAAATAAGGATCTTTGTGATTATTAATTATTTATTACATGTTTGGATAAAGTTAAACTTCGCATCTATAGTCTTCTTGAAACTTACCTTTTTCTGTTCAACAGCACAGGTTCTTTGAGTGCTCTAGGTACTGCAAGATCAAAATCAAAGGCTCGTTACACTCTGTATTTCAAATTTAACTTCAATAACTTTTCTTGTATTTGCTCTCTGTGGTGTTCTTAGAACTTTCTGATCTACATTCCTAGTCTATAAGTATTGTAAATAAAACGTGTACCACGTATACACTTACGTGTCTGAATGTTAACACTGTACCTCGTCGTCGTTGTTACTGTTAATTAATGTGGTATGTTGTTGTTTCTTGATAATCAACACTCTGCTCAGCCGTCTCAAAACTGACAATACCCGATCATGCAAGTAACGTTGCTGCACCAACACCTGCAAATTATTACCATTTCAAAAATTTAATTGGCCAATAAATTAACGCCACGTAACCAACAAAAGATGAATGATTGATATCCAGAAATTGGTATTCAGGATGTCAATGATTCATGACCGTCACATCTTTCAATGACCAAAAAAAACATCTCCACTGCAATTATTTACGAACAGTCATGTGGTTGATAGCGAGCGGTATTTGCATGGAACGGTGTGGTACAGTTGCGAGCGAATCTATGCAAACGCTAGATGTGCAAATCTAATCGGACTCTATGCAGCGATACACTTTTCAAGCTCAAATTTCAAGCATCGAGGGATCACAAATTTCAAGCAGAAGTTTACCGGTGATCTAAGCCGTTTTTTGTTTTTCATGTGATAAAAATGCCGTGGAATTTGGGTGAAGTCAATACTAATCGACAATATCGACCTTTCAAAGTGTGTGTAAAAAAAAGAAAATCCAGAGAACCCATGCGTCTTTGCAAAGAACTTGGGGCAAATAAAACCGTGAATAGTCGAGCGCGACCGCAAACCAATTATAGTCACTGAATTACTGCGCAATTCAAACATCACTATCAGTTTGGTTCTAATTAAAAAGCGCTTTGATTCGTGACTTAAAGCGGTAAACGCACTAATTACAGGCTTTCAAATTTTGTTGGTTCGGACTGTTCTACAAGAACCTTTTATCTGAACTACTACTTGGCCACCCTAAGCCAAGGGGCGATGTGGCACGTGATAAAAAATCGTTAAAAAACACATGAGAAATAGATAGGTAAACGCAGGAGGCAAACGAGAAACAAAGAATAATTCACTATGAGTGCTCGATTCGTGTTTCATAGATCACAGTCAAAAAGGTATTCAGAGATGAAAAATCCACCGCTCACTTCGACCGAATCGCTTGTCTTATGAGCGACGGCGTCATAGGAATAAAAATACTGCTGTCTAATGAAAACAAATAACTCGTGGTTCGAAAAATAAATTGAATGCATAAGTGAATAAACATTTAGAAATAGCGTTTATTCATGGGGACATAAATTTACAGGAAAAAAAAAAAGAAATATAACCACATCATTGAAACACAAACAAATGCAAATAATAATTATAAAATAAGATGGACTAAAAAGAATTAAAATAAAATGCCAAAAGTACACAGATAAAAAATGAGAACAAAATGTTGCAGTACGTTTTGATATACGCCGAAAATTCTAAGATTATGGGATTTTTTCTATGTATATATGAAACATACACACTGGCACACACCTACGCACCGACACACCAACACTTCGGCAGTCAGACTGCGTGCGTTAAAATTGTCGTTTGAGTGATCGTTTATTAAAAGAGAAAACGTTCAATAACTAATTAAGGGTTAACAAAACGAGTCATTTTCTCGGCTCGAGAAAGTGGTGTGACATTTTACAATTGTAATGGCAATAACAATTCTAGGTAATGTAATCGACTTGCAAATGTTCTACAAGACGCGAGCCCTTGTTTTCGTTCAATAAAAAAATTTCTTTACTGTTAACTGATTTTTGTTCTCGATTGACCTAAAAAAAAGTTACAAAAGTTACGAAATCCTAATTTTTGAACTAAGAAAAAAATTGTTGTCTGACTTAAATGAACGTTATTTATTTTCTACTCGAACAAAAATACACAAGACGTTTTCTCGAGCTCAACGAAAATTTCTTAAATTACTATACTACTGACTATTCAGAGACAACGACACAACGCATTATAAAAGTAATGATAATGATAAATGAATTATGAAAATAATTGTGGGAAAACCGGTCGAAGTTGACCGCTACGTTTAATGCATATAACTTAATCCATACAATTGTTCCAAACAATTTTGTTTTATTGAGAATCAGTTGTCATTGATTTGTTAAATTTTGTTGAATTTGAAAGTTCTCAAGCAATTTTCAACGAATCTTTTAAAAATGTTGATATACGTAACCAAAAGAAAAACAAAAGATTCATGTTAAATTATCAAGTTGAGGTATTTAATTTAATTATAAAGAAACTATATTTATTCAGTAAAGTGTAGATAGTCCCAATTACTTTCGAGCAATTGCCGTAAGTGTTCCCTGAAATTATCTCTGTCTTTCAAAAAGTCTATTTTCAGGTCTATTAAACGAATTATACAAAGTACCCAGAAAATGTCGCCGAATCGACTACCAAGAAGCAATACTAGTGATGCCTAATACAATACCACACGCCTTTTATCGAGAGCGAAATCTGTCTCAATAAATGAATGAGTAAAAATTGAATTGAATTACCAAATATTCAGTGAGAATCGCGCGCTGAAATTGGCACGACGATTGCTCGAAAGATGACGGGACTTTAATTAAACCGAGCGATTGGAAATGAGAACGCTAAAACCAAAGAAGTATCCCCAGAAGTTCGAATAAGTTTTCGTCATTCACGCGGCTATGAGAACTTGGCTCGCGGATTCAAAGTCAAATGCCTCACATCAGATCCGTGTGCAAAGTATCGCCTGGAATTTTAATCAATTCGTACAGAAAAACGGATATTTCGTTAGAGGGCTCGGAACTACCTCAGGAAAATCTAAGGAATCCTGATGTTTACTTCCAAGAAAAAATTTTAATTTTCCAAGTAGGCATTTTTCCCCCACTCCCCCAACCATTGACATGTGTTTGATTTAAAATTTTTCATTTTAAAATTTCTGATCATTTTTGTTATAATTTAATTGATTTAAATTGAACATAAATATATTGTTGCGTGAACTTGAATACAGATTGAATAATTGTTAAATTTAAATAATTGCAGTTGAGTTAGACGTGACGATGAAGGTAACGATAATGATGATGATGATGATAATATTGAATTACTGTTACACAGGGTGTCTTAATATTACCATGAACGTTCGTAACGTCATCCCGGGGGTGCCCACTTAACAGAGGTATAAATCTGTAACTTATCAATATGGCAAATCCAAAGTGGTAGAAAAAAATGGAAAAGCACAGGCAAAATGCTATTTCGACGTACATATTTTTTGACGGCTTTTAAATCGCCATTCTGGTAATTACAGCGCTATCTCGGTTTATTTCAAACTAACTTTATAATCAACCGTTTGTTGGCCCCGGCGCGGTGACGTGCCAAACGTTCACAGTGTTTTTGAGATGTTCTGCATATAATTATATATATTATATATATGCATTAACAATATAAAAATTAAAGTAATCTAGACTTTGAAATGACATAATACACAGACACACACAAACTTGAAACACTAAACACACACGTATACGAAACAGAAACAAAATGTTACACTTAAAACACTGTTTTGTAGGAAAGTGCCCTGCATAGGAAGGGAACCGCCCGGCACAGATACGCTTTTGGGCACGATTTTTTTATGACTCGTTGATTAGTCAAAAGTTACGCGCTTCTCATAAATTAAATGTACATATATATATAAAAATATATATACACTGAATGAATTATTCTGATTAAAGAATAACTATTTCTTTAGCAGACGATGCGTTCTGTTTTTGATACCCTTGCCCAATTCCTCGTTTTGTTTCAGTATATATATATACATATATATATATATATTACTGATGTATATTATTAATTCTCTGAAAGTCCTTAAAACTTATAACACATACCTATGAGTATGACAAAAAAAAACCCTTGATATAAAAAACCTAGCTCCATTGAAATTTAATATTTTTTCATTAAAGAAAAAAGTCAGTTAAATGTTCCCAAATCAAGAACGATTTTATTTTATCTTTAGTATTCTTATTTACGTAGCGCATTACGTAGTGTAAGTTATTGTTAAAGGACAAATATCACTCGCCAGTGGAAGTATTTATCGGACTTTTTTCTAAATGTGTAAGACAAATATTCCGAAAACGACTACTGAGCGTCAAGGGTGGTATGCAAGGTCAAGGACACGTTCTTTTTTTGAAAATTGCATACCAATCTTATATTCGTAGAACGTTTGTAGAAATATTGTTTGTTTTTTGTTATCGGAAAATTTTAAAATGATCAAAAAAAAAGTCGAAAAAGTGTATGGAAATTTGCTCGAAGAATATATATATATTATATATGCGTTTCATGAGTAAATGTAATAAAAATTTTCTTTCGGCTTACAAGTTTGGGCCAGCGAAGAAGAAAAAGTAAAAAAAATGTTATCCCTTTTTGAGGGCGCGCCTCATCATTATAGCTCTTACTACTATGAGTAATAATAAAACTAAATTTAAACAAATTCGTTTATGTTATTTAGTTCTAACCACTAAAAAATAATAAAAATCAACCGTGTTACCAAGTTATCGTGTTTGTTATTTCATTTCACTCTTCCCTTCCCTATGTATGTTTGTGGTAAATTGAAAAATTGAAAATTAATTTACCTCTCACGTTATTTTTTGTAATGTCATGTTTTGTACAATTTATTAATTAAATTTATTTGTTCATACTTTGAGCAATTTTAAACTCTCGAGTACAGCAAGTAATAATTAAAAGGCCAACGTCCTCTGTGAAATTGCAGTTGTCGCACATTTCATTCGTCACGAAATACGACACCTAAATTTTGCGCAATGCCCAGTAGAAAATGAAACCTGTCTTTGCATATTTCGTATATCCCGATTAATCTTCAGTCCATTTTGACACTTTGATATGGAACATTTTAATTTTGCAACGTGAATTTTGAAACAAGGGTGCATATTGTTTTCCGTCAAAATGCTGGAGCACGTTTATTTTCGAAGCATCGCAGTTTTATTTTATTTAACCCACGCTGCAACATTGGATGAAGATCTGACTCTAATTCTGGACGTCGAAAAACCAATAGCAGTCACGAGTGACAAGTTTCTCAGTTTAACCCTTGACCCGGCTGTACTTTCCATGAGCAATGCATTCGAGTAAATACAAAATACTTGTCCTATTATTATCTTTTTTGAACAAAATATTTCATCATTTGTTTTCTGTTATAACAAAAACCACTGAACACAATCGTAGTAACTTATATATGATGAAATTTGTTCTAAATTCAGTAAAAATGTATCAAATATTTTACAAATCATCTTTTGTCCTGTAACTTCATTATATTTTCGATTTTAATTATAAATGTTATCTAATAATATGCCAAGATGTATATAAATTGAAAATGAGTACCAAATTTCTTTTAGATTAAATTTAATTTAAATTTGCATTATTATTCCTAATCAATTTTTATTATTTTATCAAAACATTATGAATATTTATATTCCAAAATAAGTTTCGTAGAGTTATTAAATATGAATTGCTCCAACACGTATTTCATTACAATACATACTAGGCTTTGAACTACTTCTAATTGCACGTTATTATAATTATTATAGTTATCGGGTGATTATAAGAAAATTGCATTTCTATCCATCTGGACCTATTTTTGATATAATTTTATTTCAATTTGACATTTTTTTGGTTGGATGATTTATTATACATAAAATTCATATCATTTATGAAACCTCTTATCGCAATGCATTTATTTTACAATAAATCATAATTATATATTGAAATTTTAATAGTAGCCACAATAAAAGGATAACGAATATGGGAAAAGCATTATCACCAGCATATTTTCGGTTGGCTGGAATGAACGATAATTCGTCAATTTTTCATATGAATGAATGGAAAAGTTTATTACTTCCTGGTGAGTAAATTTCGTTGATTTTTGTGTTAAAAATGTTATCTAAAATTCGAATATGAAAGTGAATACTTGGTAGAAATACTAATTTATATTCCCCATTGTTGTTTGAATACTCATTAATAAAAAAATATTATTTACCATTTTATATCATTCAATGGTTTACAAACAAAGGATGGGTAATTTTACATTTATCAGACAAGTTTCTGAACTCAATTTTTTCGTTATAATTATTGTGAATTAATTATGCGATTATTTATAAAATATTTATATACTATTGCTATACGTTAACTTTTTTCATTATTTATTTTCTTTGTTGACTAAATTTCATACGTACATGAATAATCGCGAATGTACAATTAACTGATAAAAATATGATGAAATAAACCTCGAATAAAAAGATCAACCTACAAAAAATAAAACAATCGGGAACAACAACAACGTTACAAAACATACGAGGTACGAAACAAATCCTCGTCCAATTCGCACCACATTAACGTCAGTTTCGCGCCAACTTCAAATTCTTCGTGCAAACATATATATACATACATATTATTATGTGGTTATTGGTTTTCAGTATCCTCCCGTAAAATCAGTTCCGATGCAAGTGAAGTATAATAAATTAATTTTCGGTATAATAAAATTATCCCTAACATATATTGAATAATCAAATTATTTCACAGTCCAAAAAATTTAACTTCAATCATGAATTATAATATTAAATTTAAACCGATGAAATTGCCCTTACGGAAAAGTACTACAAATGTTTATAGTTACTACATATAACTACAGTATTTTTTGTAGTAAATTGGGCAAAACTACAGAAATTTCTATAATCACTCATTGTAGTATTTTTCCGTAAGGGTGAATTTGTAATAAGACATAATATTTTATAAACAGTACTTTTTGTGCATTTAAACTAATGTATTAAGGAGTTCTGCTAACAAGTAGTTACGAGAAGAAAATTGTTACGTCTTTGGTGAACTTTATTTTATACAATCTATATTTGGCATGAATAATCATACATCTGGAATGCAATTAATAGATATACCTATATACTATATACGCTTATGGCAATAGGACTAACTATATTCCGCTGTGTGAACTTCAATTGACTCAAGCTCAGTTACTGGTCCAATTGAAATTGACTTGGCTTAGTTAAGGCATTTACCCGATGCGTACACCTTATTTAGTTGATTTCAATACCACTGCGATCATTTGTAGTTTCACTAATCGCTTCAATCATGCAAACAGAATAAAATGAACTAAAATTTGACATAATTACTCAGCGACCGTGACATCCGATATATAATTCATTGAAAAGTGGATTCGATGAACAACGCACTTTTGAAACATTTTTCATCACTATTCATTACTAAATATTTGACTGTACAATTTCAGAGAGTGAATACTCATTAATAAACAACTGGGCAAAAAATGTCGAGCTGAATATTGTGATTTCAATTCCACCGATCACAAATAATACTCAGGACGGACTTTGGGATTTCAAAAGCATCGATAGCTTTATTCAATTCAACGACCACGCTGGCTATGACATAAGTTTTCAACTCGGTTATGGTAAATGTTGATTTATCTTTTATTGTGTGAACATTTAAAAAGTAAATTAACAGTTCGGATTGAATTTAGAGTGTTTAATTTTGTTAAAACAATGAGTGGTAATCGACCAAGCTAGCTTGCCAGAGGTGCAATCAATTGAAATTGAAATAATAATAATAATAATAATAATAGTGGTTGCTCCTCTCTTGTTAATTAATTGTGTTATAAATCTCAATTAAAATTGATTGCAGAGTGTCTCAGACGCTGCAATGTGCCTGCAGAAGATTTAGGCAAGAACGTTGTACGTTTGCGCAAATTGCTCAACGCTTTGCCAAGGTATTCCAACAGCGTCATTGCTGGACCAGATGTGGTGACAGAGAACGTAAAGCAGCAACAAAGCTCCATGCGAGATTATTTGAATACAACTCAAACTGTACTTTCTGCAATAACATGGCATCCGTAAGTGCACAGCAAACTTCCGTCAAGGATATGAGAGAAAAAGCCAAATTTCATTCTGATTTTTGTATCAGTTAAAACATATCTTATCTAACTTAATTCAAATCAAAGTTATTTCAACAAAAAAATTGTTTAACATTTCATTGTCATAGATAATGAAACTTTTTTGAGACAATCTAGTTCAAAGATTTCGGTGGAACGCATTTTAGCTAAAAGTTAAAATAAAATTTAAAGAAATTAATTAATCCATTTCAACTTTATTAATAAAAGACTCCCTTTTTTCGTTGGCGAGATGAAAATTGCTCGAGTGAATAAATTTTGCTTGATAAAATCTGTTGGTGCGAGTTTAATTTAAACATTTCCTGAAGGTTTGACGTTATACCTTGACTCGCGGGATAAAGTGAATTCCGTAAATTCCTGAATTTAAATTGTCAAGCATAACGGCGAAAAAATGTGCAATTAAATTGTGTCATCGGGCACTTTGAGACCGAAAACGTATTATCGTCATCACAAAAATTTTTCTCCGGTCTCTGTAATCGGTGACGTGGCTTTTATTGCAACGAGAATGAAATTAAGAAATTGTGAGTCGGTGGTCGCGAAGAATTATTCAATGGCTATCATTTTATAGTTTGAAGAATTCAGTCAAAGCAATTTTGACCCGCATCGGGCTTTGTCGGAGTTTATACGGGCGATCACTATGCTAGAAACAAAGCTAATCTAACGAATTCTATGAAATTTATCACTCGTTGAGATTAAAACGACTCGAAAGCTCGAAACATTTTATCAAAATTATACATTTCAAAATCGTCCGATAATCCATAAAAAAATACAAGATGAAAATTCTTTTCAGAGATCTCGCTGGCATTTCTTTAAGTAGTAATGCGGTCACCATGCATTATGACAATTTAGAGGCAGACAAAGAAGATCTGTTTAAAATCATCGGACCTTGGATGTCTGATAAAGAATTTTGGATAGGTGAAAAAACATTTTTATTTTCATTATACAAAATTATATCCTATAAAATCAATTGTCTCAAATACTATTTTTTTTGAGTAAATAAAGAATAAACTTCATGTAGTAAGATAAAATTAATTGTTTTAGCTGAATCGAAACAAGAAGAAAGCAAAAACGAATATTTTGGCGGCATCATTTGGACAAGAAGATTAGGATTAGCAGCGAAACTAGGTGCACACGTCATTATGAGGAAACTAGAAAGTTCACTAATTTTTGAACCAACACCGGTAAAGAGTTTGCACTTTCTTCACATTTAAAACACATTTCATCTACTTACCTAACAATTATTCGTTCATCAGCACAAAAGTTGATTTAATTTGTATTTAAAAACGAATAACAAGCACGAGTGGATGTTTGTTAGATTTCACCACACTGTTTATTATATACAGGATTACTGGGTTTCCGTACTTCACAAAATGCTCGTCGGACGGGAAGCTTTAAACATTGAAATCGCGGGTGGAAGTAGGGCGCACGTGCAGTTCTACTGTCAATGCACGAAGCCATCCGAGCGTTATGAAAAGGGCTCTGTGACGATTTTCGGCTTCAATGTAGCGTCAAGAAAGGTGACGGCTAATTTGAAAAGCACGCTAATCAAAACTTTGCACGCGTACGTTTTATCGCCCGGATACGACTCTCCCAGCAAAATGTTTGCCGAGTAAGTTACACTCGAGTTGCAAAAGTTTCTTCATTAAATTGATAAACTTTTGATTTGCTAATATGATCGTTTTGATTTTCGTTTTTCGTATTTCAGAACCATTTTGTTGAATGGCCAACCACTTTCCTTATTAAATGGAGTTAATTTACCTAAAATAGACCCTTTAATATCCAGTAATGATACCGGAGTTGATATGGAATTACCCGTCCTGGGCATAGCATTTTGGGTTCTTCCGGATATAAAGGTGAAATATTTTTGCTTCATAATATAACTCAAGTCAAACATCAAATCAGGAAATTGAATTATGTGCCGTAATATCATACTATGTAAAACAAAACGATAAAATTAATTAAAATAAGATGATTATTAAAAGATGATTAATTATGTAACATTGAAATTAAATTGTTTTTTGAAAATTAGGTGAAGGCTTGCATGGGAAGCGAATCGGGATCATTGAGAAATGTGGCGCATCAAAATGAGAAATTAATCGATAGGACGAACATATCTGAAACGAAACCCTCGGATGACAATCAGGGCAAACTGAATCCAGCAAAAAAATCCGAACCCTTGAAAGGAAAAACGGGTGCTCAATCACAGCTGAATCACGAACAACAATCAGAGGAGGAAATACGGGTTAAATTAGAGGAATACAAACAACGGATATCTGAGTATGCGCGGGGCAAAAAGCTTGCTCAAGGAACAACAGCGGAAAAACCTAGTCAATACGAAACAACGAGCGTAACAGCTTTAATTAGTAAAGTTGAAGAGTCTGCAAAGTTGGCTAACGGCAGCTCCAAAAGGAATGTTGCAAATTTCAATAATCATAAAACACCATTGCCGCTTTCCAGACTGAAACGAGGTATTGACAATAAAAGTAAGGTTCCTAAAAAGTACAAGTTTGGTTATTCGGAGCCAGCACTGCATACAGATGTGGCAGTGGCAAACGCGAAAAATAAACGGAGTAGGAGGGCAAGGCGGGCAAGGCGGGCTCACGACAATTTGTATGAGGCGAATTCAGAAGAGCATGTAAGAGATCAGAAACGTGACACCAATATTATGAAGATAAGCCAGGTCAATGCAAGCTTGGATCTATCAAGTCTAATTCCTGATTTGAAATATTTGTTTCAATCTGGCACCGAAGAAGTAAATTCAGACAGAACTTCCAATGTTGAATCAAAAACGGAACCGCAAAAAGTATCTGAGATTATTCATAAAGAAAATAAAGATGAAAACACGGAATATAAAAATGATAACTTGAGTTACGTCAAGACAGAAAATCAATACGATAATAGATTTTCAGAGAAAAAAATTAATGACAACGATGAGGGAAGCATTGATGAGGAAATAAGCAGCGAGGAACAAATTGATCAAGAAAAAATTACAGATTCAAATACGGGAGTAGATTCTACAACTTTGCAAGACGAAGACACAAAAATTGGACCACAAGAATGGATTACTAGATTAGAAACTGATGACTTTGAAACTCATTTGTTAAAAAATACCCCGGAAGAGCTACCAATGACGACATCGTCAACTTTATCTTTGTTCGAACATTCGACCGAGGTCAGTCAAGATTATAAAACAACAATCGCCGCGATAGCTCATTCTGCTACCACAATTGAATCCAGCACACCACAAGCCGTCACTACTGAAAAAATGATGAAAATTGAAAAAATAAATACAACAGTTGAAGTCCCAAATGTTCACCTGAACAAAGAAATTATAATTCCATCAACAATTTATCCGCAAGTTTTGGTCGAAGAAACAACAAGTATTTCAGAGAATTCACAGTCCCGAGAAACAGACACAGAAATCAGTCGAAAAATAAATGACGAATCAGTGGAAGAAGAAATGGAAACAGTAAGATTTTATCCGGCTACAGAAAGTGCAAAAATCCATGATCAAAGAGTTACAAACAATGCACCAGAGAATGCTCCAATAAATTCTGAATCTCAAGATCCGGCAGTTGAAAAAGCTGATTATGTTAGTAATAGTCAGAGTGAACATAGTTCAGAGGCACCGCATCTAAATAATAAACAGAATTCAAACGTTCGTTCACTTTTGGTCCCGCGTTCTCCTCATCCGATTATTATCAGATCATCATCGCCCATGCCAGAAATCGAATCAAACAACCATTCCGAAAGCAGAAATACGACTTCGTTACGATCAAAAAAGAAGTCCCAAAGGAAAAAGAAAACTGACGTAGAAGAATTGAAATTAAAGTTACGACAAAAGCGAGCACAACTGTTTGTTCAGTACGCGAGAGAATTTTTGTACGCGATGACGAACGATGATCGATCAAAACGACAAGTCAATGACAAGTTGATGAATATTTTAGAAGAACTGCTGAAAATTGAAGTTCTACTCTCACGATTGGACAGGTATCACCGTGAACGCAGAAGCGTGACCTTTGGCAAATCAAAGGTTAGTAGCGATTGGAACACAGCTGAGCAGAAAATCTTCAAGAAGGACCTGGGAAGCATTTACCACCGAAGCCTACTAGAAAATATAGAAAATCGTCAGAACAATGTAGCTGAGAGAATACAAGCAATACTTTTGCCCGCCGAGTTTATGGATTATTTGCATACAAATGGATTGAATGAAGAAGAACGCAGGGTCAAGAGGCAGGATTCGAAGGTGAATGAGAAAATTCGTGCGAGCAAAAGCGAGATGAAAGCAGGCGAAAATGCGCTGGAAGAATTTCTCAGGAAGGTGCTCGACGTATTTGAGTCGTCCCGCGAGGAGTTCGAGGAGGCGGCGAAACAAACACGGGTCACGCCAAATGACGAGAATAATGAAAAGTCTCATCGACTTAACGGGATAACGTTGCGGCTTCTTGACGCCATACCGAAAGTCGAACAACAACTTGTTAATAACGGAATAATTAAAGTACAAGATATCGCGGAGTCTGTTGAAAAAATCTATACCAACATTAATGAAAACCTTAATGACGATTCCCCGGATAATGATGAATTGGATGGAAGTGCTGTGTAAAATGAATTAAAAAATTCGATGATATCAAATAAATAATATGTAAAGATCAAGTGCATTTTTTAAACGTAACGACTAATATATGTAAAATATTTATGTAATTGTAGATGTAATATTGCGTTTTAACTGTAGCATTTTGCTCTGTTGCAGGGTTTATTTATAAAACATTAAGTGAATAAATTATTTGTTACATCAAAGTAGTACTTCAGATTATTGCAAAATTATTGCAGATACTAATTTTACCTTCAAATTTCATCGATGATATAAATACATATGTACAATTTATTTGCAAATTGTGCAAAACCACTTCACATGAATGTTGTACTAAAGTATTTTTTCCATTTATCTCAAATTTGATAACAAAAATGAATATCTACAATATGTTTTATTAAATCGATAGAATAAGTATTGTAAAAATAATTTGTGTGGTGATTTTCAGCTAATAAAATTAAATTTTCATTAAGTTATTGCATATTAAAAATAAGTCCTGGGATATATGACTGTCATTCCAGTGATCTCCATAAAAATATGACTTTCGACATAGATAAGTCTCTGTCTTTGTCTTGAAACTCTCTACTAATATAATAGATTGAATTTTTCTTTCATTAAATAAGATATAAATTTCATTCGAGTAAGTATCGCGAGTTTTACTTTGTGTTTTAACGAACAAAAAATATTTTTTTCTATGTCTAAATTTTCACAGTAATTGTTTAGCATTGTGGTTATAATTTGATGAAAAATGGATGACTGCAGAATGCAATTATCCAGTTTTTAAACAATTTTTCATTCGACTATGATAATATCAAGAATTTTTTCGAAAAAATCAATCTTCAATGTCAAAAAATTGCTTATATATAAATCTATTTCAGCTCTTAAAGTTATTTAATATTAAAAGAATATTTAAGTGGATTTTGTTTGTTGAAAATAATTTATTCGAAATTTTCAAAATTAATTGGGAATCACTGAGATCTACGCTATCTAAAGAATTTTTATCACATTTTAATTGATTGTTTTGACTTTTTGCGCGTTACCAATATTTTTAATATGACTAGAAGATTATAATTCTAAATTCTAATCAAAATTAAATTGATGAAAAGTCCTCTATGAAGGATTAAATAAAAGGCTTTAATATGGCTTTAAAATCACTGTCCTTTCGTTAAAACTATTGTTGAGGACTCCAAATGATGAAACAGAAATATTGACTTGAAGTTTTAGAAAATTAAAAAATTTAGAAATTTCTTGCTATTACGATAAAATAAAATTAAATATATAATACTTGAATACTTTTTTACATTAACTTGTTATTGTTAAAACTTTGCACATTACTACGTTCCAAACATTTAATAAAACATTATTTCCAAAAAAAAAAATTCCATCTTGACTTAATATGCCTATTGCAATTTGTTAGTTACTCGGTTACTCGAGAGTAAACATCAATTCAATTTCGAGCAGTGTTCTGATATTTTTTAAATTGATCATCTAAACATCCGCTAGTGAAATATAATTTACCGTCTTCATCACTTTTACAAATACACAACTCTGCTTCCTGCTGGACATCAAAACACGTCTCGCAAATGCTGCACTGTTTTTCCCGGAAAGTGCACAATGAAAGTGATTCTTTCTGTGTGCCCATTAAAGCTCGCAGCCATCAAAATCGTCGCGGCCGCGATTTCCGTTTCGTAATGCCAAGATAGGACGCACGGTTTGTCAGCTGACCATTCGTACATGCAGCTGCTCAATTGTCCGAGCCGCCTCATTGCTTGCACATCGTAAATCAGTTGTGCCGTTTTGTCACAGCAAATCTAACGAAAGCGACGTTTGCGTGCAGTCTAATGAACAGTACAAATATCACAACCAAGTGTTCTCCACGCGGATAATGAAAATAGCGCTCTTTCTCACGGCGTTTCAAGTGCAATTTTTAAAAATTTTACTCATGAACCGGGCGCGTTCTTTATGATGTGATTTTTCAACCTTTCAACATTTGTAAGATGTACTCTGCAACTCTTTTCGTCGCGCTTGTGATTTTTGTTGATTGTTCCTACGTCGGTGCTACGACGGGCACACACAATTTACAAATCAACAGGTACGACATTTTCTGCCAAGTCAAATTTATACAGCAACAAAACAAGAACAAATTGAAAAAAAAAAGTTTCATTGTCATTTATAGCCTTTTGAAAAAGTTTGTGAAATAATGTAATCAACTTGTGCAATTTGTCAACCAAAAGGTATTGCGATGTAAATTTGTTTGGGAAAACAATCGCTCTGAATTGTAGTTTAAATTAAACAACATCATTCATTTAATACGAAGAACTCATTTCATTCAGCGAGCAATGTGTTCTTTTTTGTCTTTTTTTTTAATCAATAATGAATTAATAAATCAACGCGGGAAACTAATTTTCGTTCTGTAATTGAGCTGTTGCGCAAATAAATCAATTCGGGTAAAGAGCATCTTCAGTTGGGAAACAAATTATACAAAACATATTTTATCAAATACAAATGTAATTGTAACGACCAATGTAAATGATACATTGAAAAACTTGCTAATTACAATTCAATGCCATCTAACAAATCAGGCCCTGACAAATTTCGAATATCTTGTACAGGAATATAACTCATAATTTTTAAAATACACTCGTTTGGAAGCCACATGACTTTGTTTAATATACCTTTGATAGTATTGAAATCTTTATTCAAGTATTGTGCTATACGTACTCCCCATCTGATCCTACTATTTAACATATGATAGTAAATTGGAAACTCTTGCTTCAATTTCCATAAATTATTAATAATGTCATCCTTCTTAAGATACTTGGCCATCTCCACCTGTCTTTGCACTAAAATGTTATAAACAGTAAAATTATAGAACTCGGAGACATAATATTTCTTCATTTTCTCCAACTCGAGCAAGCACAATTTGTGCAATGTCCTCCCTCTGATGGTGTTCTGCATAGTGTGTGTAACAAACTCTCTATCTTCATCGTGGACATAAAAATTCGCCGACTTGAGTTTAATCAGGTGGATCAGAATAAGTTCTCGAATCTCCTCGATGCCGTCTAACGAAGCCTGGAGCGCGGTCAGTCCCCAGGCGCTGCTCCAATTCATGGCCATGTTGTGTTTCAATAGCCGATCCACACTCATGATGCTTTTGCATTGAATCGCATGGTGCATAAAAGAACCGCCCGACCATCTGGACATGTGTTTCAAGTTGGTCCCATTATCTATGAGCGTGTCGATGATTTTCACACTGCTGTGACTAATGGCTATATGAAGGGCTAAATCCCCGTTCGAACTTTGTTTGTTCACATCCGCACCGTGGTTTATCAAAAGTTTGACGATCCTCAAGTTACCCCTCATGACCGCGTAGTGCAACGGAGTTCGACCCAAACTACCGTGCACGTTCACTTTCGCCTTGTTCTTTAACAGCATCTGCACGATTTCCTCGTTGTTCTGCTCGCACGCGAGGTGCAGGGGTGTCTCCCTGGTTCCACTTTCGAAAACCATCTCATCGCTGAATGTAATTTTCACGCTTTGTGTTGTGCAACTGTCGGATCCTTGGTGACCAACTTTCAGGATCTTCGTATTTTCAGAGCCGCTGTTCACGTTCACGTCGGCCCCGTGGGCCAACAGGATACCGACCATTTCGACCGACTCGTTCTTTATGGCGTAGTGCAGAGGAGCTCCATCGAAATCGTCCTGGACATCTAGCCAAGCCCCGTGTTCCAGCAGAAGCTTCGCAATTTTCACCTGATTTGACTGGACAGCGAGGTGTAAAGGCCTCTGTCCCTTCGAATTCGAAGCGTTTACGTCAGCACCAAGGCTCAGAAGGGTGGCAATTGGCTCCGTTAAGTTGGTCCTGGCCAAATGGTGCAGCAATGTTTCGTTAATGGAGTTTATCGAGCTTAAGTCCACCCCTTGTTTGGTGAGGGAACTGATAGTTTCCGAGGTTGCACGGCCTACGAGGAGGCTCGTGTTCTTTTCATGTTCCGGAATCTCATTTTTCGAGCGCAATGTTTCAATTATTTTGTCTGCGTTCAGTTCGATCCGAGAAAATAGAAGGGAGAGGCCATTCGTGATACGGAATTTTTCAATATCGTCCTTCAGTGTTTTGATACACAGCTCCATTTCGCTTTGCTTTTCGACATTATTTCCATCTGAAACGACACAAAATTATTTTACACTTTGGAAACAACAATTAACCTGCAATATAAAACATTATCACATTTCATTATTTCATTTCATTTTTCATTCGTTTGTTTGTTTATTATTATTATTATTTTTTTTTATTTTTTTGATAATCAAAAACTAAAGTAGAAACGTAGTTTCAAAATGAATTCTTAACGTCGAACGTTTCAAATAAAATGAGTTTGTTCGTTTATTTTATTCTTGATTTTTCATGTCGAAACGAATGAAATTGTATTGACATGAAAGTCAATGTAAACAGCATGAAAAACATTATAGAGCATATGCAACTGCAGCAATTTTACTGAACGAGTAAAATATAATTATTTTTAATATCTACTTAAATATTTTACCTCGAATTTTGCTCCTGGGAGCCTCATTTTCTTTACTACTCATTTTGTATCTGAATAATTTTACTGTGCTCTTCTTGGCCTGATATCACGAATGGCTACTATTTACATGTGACTACCCAACATAAATACACGGATTAAATTTGATCGTTGATAGAAGCGCGCGTCATCGGATCATAAAAGAATCAAAATCGAAACGGCGGTCTTTTCCAAATTAAATTTAAATCGTCATTTACCGAAAGAAAAAATCCACTCAATTATTAACAGAAGAAAATTGTTCAAAAAACATTAACTCCAACCACTATAATATTTAATATAAGAAATCCTTTGAATTGTTGTGTTTAATTAGAATCTCTAAAGTTTACCTTGATATTGAAACTTTTTAGGTCTACTAAGTTTATAACATACAGGTATAAAACGACTCGTAAATGCTCTCATAAAATAACTTTTGAAACTATTTAGAAGTAATTTATACATTTGGGTTGAAACAATGTGAATATAAAATTTACGGTTTAACATTGACGCAACTATGGAAAAAAAAGTTTTTAATTATTAATTCATATTGTCAAAGGATTAATATTGAGAGATCATAATTATATTATAAAAAGCAAACCTACGGTTATTATATATTGCTGTTGGCAATAATAACGTTTAATTAACGACTAATTACTGTCAAGTTGAATATTCCTAACTTCCCTTTATGACGGAGATTTATGAACAAAAAGAAATGAATAAATATTTTAATTTAAAAATAATGCGAATAATGTTAAAACCCTGGGATTAAAAGAAAAATTTGCTCTTGCTTTTAACTTTTCCATTGACTAGTATACAGCGCGCGCTACATAGTATATGGTTTAATTTTTCAGTTTTCAACTGCACATTTTCACCCGTCAAAAATAAAGCAACAAACTATCAAAATTGAAGTGGTTACACATGAACTTGGCCAACGGTCCAATCTGCGGCCAACTTTATGGACCGTTCAACTTTTTTAAGATGGACACACCACAAACAAATAAATGCAGCAAATCAATTTACCAATAAAATTGAACTGGCACTTTTTGTGCTGCCGGAAAAACAGTTTTTAAGGCTATTCGAGTATTAGACCTTTGAAACCCGATTTCAATAGGTCATCATCGAATGAAAAAAAAGCTCCGGTCAGATTGATCCGTCTGGTCCTTTGAGATAGGAAAGTGGTTAACCACTTTGCTAATTAAGACTAGATATTTCACCCATTTAAAATAAATTGATGCCCCTTAAAATTTCAGTGAGAGATATCATATTTTATAGCAACGGCCGAGTAAAGTCTTCAGAAATCCATTATCCCGTCGCCAGAAGAAAAGAACTTGGACAACTAGATGTGGTTAACATTATAAGTTACTACATTATTGCTTCAGGCGACGGTATATTAAACATTGCAGAGAACTTTTTTACTAAATTCCTCGACAAATGTTTTTTACACAAAGTTTAAAAAAGTCTGCATTGAGAAAATAAAAATAATACATATAAAAATATTTTTCATCTATTTATTTATTATTTATTTATTTTTTTTTTTTTCAGAACAAGGATTCCACTGACGTCAGCTAATCCCGCAAAAACTTTCAACCCAACTGGCGAGCAAGAAAAACGAACTTTCCTATATTTGGTAACTGAAAAAGAAAATAAGAATGTTGGTTGCATTCAGACCAAAAGTAACTTAAATTCTGTTATTAACAAATGCAAGCCAACCGACACGAAAGTACTTACAACGAAAAACCCAGCTGAGAGTTCGTGGTCAGCGAATAACCATGAAACGCTTAACCAAAATGTCAAGAGGTCTGAAGATCAATACGTTGCACTGCCATCAAATCAGATTGGTACAACGATCGAATTACCCCGTAAGAAGCCTGCGTTCCAAATGGTCTCCGTTCAAAAGCACAGGGCATTACTGAAAAGCGCTTTACTGGCAAAGTATCCCAACCAAAAGAACAACATTGAGAATTTGTTTAGCAAGATCGAACAAAATTCTGCGTCCAATAATAATAGCAATCTGAAGATAAAAGTTCCTATAAATACAATCGTCAAATTTGAAGAAAGGGTGAAAAAAAAGAGGAGCAAAAATAATTCAAATGAAAATGATTTTCAACCGGTTCAGAATACTTTGAGAAACAACAAGGAGTTGAAAAAAAAGACGAATCAATCATCTTTGTCAGCGTTGCTGAATAAACGAGAAGCTCCTGCCAAAAACTTGGAACAGTCACATTACAAGATAACCGGCAAAGCCGTTTTCCCACGATTCATCAGCGGAATCGATTCCAATCAACCGTCGGGGATAAACATTCCTTATGCCTCGAACGTGAACTTCGATCAGCGTATTTTTTTGCTCAACAAAAATCCCTATTATCAGGGAATCGGTAACGAGCAGAGCGTGCAATCTGAATACCCTTACAGAGTGTCGGTGTACAACTTGTTTAATCCGGACGACGCTACGAAAAACGGCATTTTCCCGGCTAAATATATATGTATACGACAATCCAAGGACGAAGAAGTAGGACAGAAATTGTTTGACATGAAACAATGCGTTCAACTTTACAGCACTGGCTGCTCGCCGAATTCCAAAGAGAATTGCGAAAACCTTGACGGATCCATTCCAATAGAGTTTGATGAGCAATTGAATGGAATGGCTAAAGGCGCGCGAGTTAATAATTATGTTAACGAAGTTAATAGGCAGGTTTACCTTTCTCAGTTGCAAAACCCGAATCTGTATAATGGCCCGGCGGCATTTGGTAGCCCTTATATTACAACAAATCAACATGTGTATTATACTCCTACCGGCCATGATACATTATTTCGAAATGTCTATGCGAATCAATTATACAGTCATTCATCGGCTAACAATTATCTTATTTGCCATCTCGTAGATGATAACGGAATTATTTTGGATACAAAAAATTGCGGCGGTGGAAATGATTATTTGATTAATGTTAATCAGAAAAACAAAAACGCAACGAGTAGAAAGCAAAAAAATCAACACGTGGAAGGGAAAAAGGAGGAAAAGGAAAAGGGTGTGAATTTGTCGAGTACTAATTTAATGAAAAATGAAAGTATTTATAAAATGTCTTCTAATGTTAGTTCCATTGAAGGGGTGGTCAATCAGTCTTCAATTAAAAGTTTGAATTCTGAAGAACCTGTTAAGAAAATTACAAACGTTAGCCATTCTTCAACCACAATGATCCCCAAGATAAAAAGTGATATAAATTTGTCTTCCCACCAACTACATCGTTCTGAAATTTCTGAAAAAATAAAAGTGCATTCAGAAACAGTTGTGAAAGAAAAAAACTCGCATGTACTGCAACACAATTTGGAACATAATCTTGGATCTGTACAGGGCAGGACTACAGAAATTTTGTATACCACAAATCCGCAAAACGAGTTGTTACAAACAACAACTCCAGGCGAAACACTCGACATCGTCTATGCCGGTGAAAGTCACAAACACAAATTAAAACCAACGAGCTTGCCTTTAACTACACATCAAACTCCTGAGAATGCCATTCATGATCATTTAAAAACATTCAAATCAGTCATGGAGAACAGGACGCAGCAAATACAAACAAACCATTCTCTTTCTTCGAACTCAACCAAGATGGGATTTTATCAATACCCGCTGCCGTATAATTTGACGACGCTGGATCTGGCCAGTTTTCCATGCACAAGGCATCTGGTCCAAACCAACCCACCAACCCTGGAGACCACCACGAAACCGGCATTCAAAATCAAACCAATTTTACAAAATATTATCAAACAGGTTGTAAATGAATTCGCCTCTAAGCACACTCAGACCAACGTTCATGAATACAAAGTGAGCGAGCTGGAGACCGAGAGTTCCCGTGAATCTTATGTTGCTCCAGAAATAGTTCACAATGCGGTTGTAAAAAATTTGTTTTACGTGCCACAAGTGGAAAATTTGTTGGTAGACAATGTGAACAAAATATTGAAGAATGTGTCAGACCTGACGGAATATGTTTCAGCACAAAGCATTACTGAGAATTTAATTCGCTCTCAGATCAGAGATTTTGTAGATCATATACCCCTGGTTCATCCAACTGTGACGACAAAGACATCCAAGGAACAGGAAGAGCTGAGCAAATCACTTGAGCAGGTAATACATGACAAGGAAGAGAACGAGAAAAAAATTCCATCGAATTTTTTACTGAGTACATTGTACAATGTGATAAGTCAATCGAAATTGGGCTTGCAGGCTCTTCAAAACCCGCTGGTTAAGAAAATCATCATCAAGTCTGTGAAAAATTCTCTCATGTCTAGTGCAAACACTGAGAAGCATCGGATAACGGAATCAGAAATTCAACGAGCTTTAAACTATTTGATATCTTCCCTTCTGAATATTGAATTAAAAGCGGATCAAGAAAATCCTGCGGAAAACAAAATTTGGGAAACAACTGACAAGATTGCCAACACGCACAGTTTGGAGCACCATTTTGCAAACGCTTTGCTGAGTCATTCGTCGGCTGAGCACCGTTCAGAGTTGCGACAAAAATTGGCCAATCAACAACTTCATGATCACATCTCATCGAGCGTCAAATCATCAAAAGGCCATCATCACGAAAGTTCTCCTTCGTCTGAATCGAATCTGGACGATCTTTTGGAATCTATAGAACGCAACCCAATCAGGTATTATTCTCAAACCGATCGAATCGCCGACTACATAAAAAATAATCGAAATAAATTTGTCGACTATTCCAACGAGGATTTGCACACAACTCAACAGTCATCGACTAAAAAGGACAGCGATTACTTTCGCAGCTCCGAGCACGAGATAAAACAGTCGAGTCGAAAGAGTCATTTACAGGAAAAATCTGAGTTACAGATTTCAAAAGAGGTTGCCAGCGCAGAGGTGCATCGAGGTCATGAGTATGAACCAGACTCGACTGATGGCATGGACCAGGCGACCATGGCGAGTGGATTGAGTAAAATAAAGCAGGTGTTCAGTCATGATTCGAGTGGATCAACAACTTCTAGAGTTCACCGTACAACGAACAAAATTAAAACTGTTTCTAGGGAAGATTCAAGTTTGGATAGTCATGAAGACAGATCCAGTGGTTCCAAGGATCACTCAATTGATCAGATTAAAAGGCTGTTGGATTCTCAGGAGGAAAGTGAGACCGATAGTTACTACGAGTCGACAGTCAATTCGCAAGAGACTACTCCTGGAAGACAAAAAATCGAATCCAAAACTAATTACTCGAAAGTGGAGCACAGTTTTGAGTCGAAAGAACTGTCCAGGGAGTCAAATGAGTATCACGCAGTGGTTAAGAACCATGGCATCGAGGACAAATTGTTCACAGTTTCTCATGAGAACACCCACGACTATTCTGACACGAGCAAACACAAAAGCGAAGAGGAACTGTCAACCACAAGACACGTTCAAAAGACCAGAACTCCTCGGACCACTCAACGATCCAACCGACTAAATGTGAGGAGTAAAACGCTGGACCGAACGTTGAAACCAAGCACCATCTACGAGGACGATGAGTTCGACGCGTACAGTACCTCTATTGCAAAAAGCGTCGAAAGTTATGACGAAGGTATGGACGAATTTTATACCGAGGTCTCAATTCCGAGCGCTTTGGACATCAACAAAGAATCCAGTGTGAAAAACGAACAATATACTTATCCGAACGACTACCCGCTGCAAAGTGAAGAACTGTCGGTCCAGAGGTCAAGGAGTGAAGAAATGTCAACGACAGAGTATTACGATGAAGAGCTTAGTGATTCGCAAGACGAGAGCGTTGTTACGCGGAAGAATTCTAAAGTGCAAAGATATACTCAGGAATCGACCGATAAAATTGAAAAGCTGGCGCTGAAGGATGAGAAAGCGAAAAAAAATTGCGGCCACAAATCCACCGAGGAAGATGTGACTGTTGACGCAACAAAGATAAATGAAGAATTTAGTACCACCACTGAGTACACGCCTGAGCCATCTCATAAGCGACATTCATCTGCTAGGAAAAAATTGTATCATAATGTACACTCCGAGGAGCAGCTGTTGGTCAAGGAAAGTAAAGGTCTGACGTACAACGTGGTAGAAAAAAGCACCACCCGTCCGGTTCTAACTACTGTCCGTGCAAAATCGAAACCGGTCACGCACAGGATTAAAGACGCCCAGATGAGGGGCAACAAAAGGCATCCCCTTTATATTGGCAAATTAATTGCTAAAGAAAAACCTCAAGTTTTTGATTATCTTAATGGGATTGACTTGTTTTACATCGGAGACGGAGTCAGATTACCTATAACTCTTACGAAACTACCCGACGGTTCTTTCTCGCTCTCATTATCAGATTCTATTTGCGAAGTCATTTTAAAGACAAAATGTGTTCCAAACGAGAGCGACAAAAAGGAAACGAACAACGCGAAAAGGAGATCTGACAGGAACAAAAAGAACCGAGCAAGAAGATCGCACGAGGCATTTAAAATCACTTCGGCAGATGGATTGGACTTTGGCTTTTATGATGATCGATTGTTGAGTCCGCAAAAAGGCGAGCCTGATATTGACGAAAGCCGAAATATTGACGACTTAACGGAAAAAGATAGGGAGCAAGTCGTGCTAAATGCACTAGATAATTTGAAAAATTTAGCACAGAGTGAAATTGATAGTATAGTAAATGAAGCGAAAGAAAAATATGGCGAACTAAAAAGTTCGCTCGAAGATAAAAGCATCGAAAATTCATGAAGATGAAATGGTTTCATAGACGGAACAAAAAATATTGTACATCGTATATTAATTAACAAAGGTTGTCGGAGAGTTAATTGAAATCTTTTTACTTGTACGTTACAATGCAAATTTGAAGTTTGAAATTTAAATTTTATAGTTAAGTTTTTTTAATTAATGTAATATAAAATAGTGTGGACTGAGAAATGAAATATATTTTTGTACCCTATTGTTTTGCAGTAAAATATGTTATTTAGCATACGAATTAGAAAAAGTAAAAATGTAAGTAGCGATTTTACTATGAAATTCACAAAACGTCGGTCAAAAATGTCCTTTTTTTATAATTTGAAATTGAATTATTTTATACAAAATTAAATTTTTTTAACTTGATTTTTTATCATCGAATGTTTTCTATTTGTGTGAATTATGTTAATATTTTGCGTCATATCTATTGAAAACTTATAAATACTGCTTATAAAAATCGATAACAACCATGAATCGGTTTTAATTATAGATTTTCATTTTTACTGCAAACCATCGTTTTGATTTTTTCAATACAAAATGAACTTTCACTTTGAAAATAGAAATTAAGAAAAAGCTTTTAGAAATGGACACATCCAATAAGCATGAAATAACATATGCAAGAATTTGCTTCATATGTGGGACATTTGTTATATGAAATGCAAGACTTTTTCATTTCTAGGACATTTATCGTATCATGAAACACACTATGCGATTGGGAAAAAAACGAAAGTTTTCTCCTCTATAACTATTCAGTCAAGTCCTTTTCAATACCATATTTTTAATTACTGTTGCTGTGATGATACTTTTATATACCAAAAAGAAAAATACGCAAAAAAGTGTAGATTTAATATTCGACAGCCCTCAGGAATAATGTCTCGTTTCAAAATTTGAAAACTGTCTTATTTCGGAATATTGTCGAAAACTGTCTCGTTTCAACAAAAAAAATTAAAAACTTGTTCAAATCTTGTTTCAAAATTTCGCAGTTTTTTAAATATTTTTTGAAACGATACTCTATACGTGAGGGCCGTCGATATATAAAAAAGAACTTGACGTTTTATCCTACTTTTAAATAAAAAAAATGTCTTGAGTGATTTGTGATCATTTCCATTTTTACCTGTTTACTCGTTCAAGCATATATAGAAAATGAAAATTGAATAAATGTATGATTTTATATTGAAGTATAAATGTTGTGTAATTGATTGATGACTCTTTTCCTTGAACAAATGTATACTTATGTTAAATTAAAATCAATTCAAAACCATCTTCCCTTCTGTTATTTAAATTTTACAAAACTGTAAAATAAGTTGTTGACATTAAATTGAAGGTTATAAACAAATAACGTCACTTTACTTGTCACAAGTGAAGTCATCAAAACCTGTGAAAGAAAGGAACTTGTAAATTGCAAAATAATTAATAAGAAAAAGCACTAAAAAAAGGACCCTCCGGAGAATTGAAATTGCTACCTGCTTTTAAAATATTAAACTCGAAATTCGTTCGATGTCATCTCGTCTAATAGCTTATTTTGAGAGGAAATGTGGGATCAGCTGCCGGAGCTGATATTAATCCAAATATTTAGTTACTTAAGTCGAGTGGATCGGGCAAATGTCAGTCAAATTTGCAGCTTGTGGAGCAGCGCTTTATCGTCGCCGATTCTTTGGCGCTCGGTGACAGTTCTTCTGGACCGTGACTTAATCGGCGATCATCCAATAACTATTGACCTGGTAGCTAAATTGCTTCTTAATCTTTTCTGAGCAAAAAACAAAAAGTTGTTCCAAAAATAAATTTTATTATGATGAAATTATTCATCATGCGTCAGTCCCTTCATTCAATTTTACAGAAAATTTATGGCAGACATGTGCACAATTTGGAACTTGCCTGGTCACGACCTAATAAATACTTTCGCGATCGACCGGTCGTACAGATGGATGTGGCTTCTGATTTTCTAGACATGATCAAAACCTGGAATGTCCAAATTAAAAAACTCATCTTGACCAACTGGACGCTGAGCAGATCCTGGGGACATCGCGGAGAGTTGATCTTTTCCCTGGCTAATTTTATCGGGTAATATTTATGGACCAAATTTAAATTCAACTATAAAAATAATAAAAAAACAACTTATAATACCAAAGAAAAAACAAAATTTTCCATTGGAATTATAATTATAAAATTGTAAAATAATAATAGTTTAATAAAATTAATTAATTGAGGTTGAAACTAACATAAAGACACTTATATAGGTGCCAACACAAACTCGAAACTCTTAGTCTTCTAAATGCAAATTTATGTGTAAGCGATGTTCTCCGTTTATTGGGAACAGTTGCCAGAGTATCTAAGGAACATTTAACATTTTTGGACCTCCGAGGAGCCTTTAGAGAATGGCAAACGTCCTTCAGTAATCCAAGGTCGATCAATAGCTCATATCATAAATCCTCTGATGAAAAGAAAATGAATCTAACGGTTTAATTTTTTTGTTGCCTTTTTCTTTTTATTTTAGATACTTAAGGATGCTTAGTCGACTCTCGGCATTAACAACCTTAAAACTGGATTATCCCTCCTTATCGGATCAAGTACTAGATGTATTAGCAAATGCTGCTCCAAGGGTTTTGCGTACGTTGAGCATATCAGTGCGCGAGTCTGACTCCAGACAGCACATGATCACTGATGCGACTTGGCACAATTTGGTAGTCGCTTGTCCTGATTTGTTGGTTTCGTACACAATTGGTATTGTCCCAGTTTATAGCGCGTGTCCTCCAAAACTCCCTCATGACTTTTGCGTCATTTTTTTTTGTTTTTTTTTTTTTTTTTTTTTTTTATTCTTTTTTCTTTTTCATTATTTCAGTTAATATTTCTCATTATGAGGATATGCAATATTTGCTGAGACCGAGCGTCCCATTGGCTTATTTTCAAATGTTCAGCGGACACGTCTGGGACCAGAGTAGGTCGCGCAATTTCAGAGCAACCGTCGGATTACTTATTGATCATTATTCTAAAACTTTGGGTAAAGCGTTTTGCACATTAATTATAATATATTTGCGCAATCTGTATTGATTGAACGTTCCAACGTTTTTTTCTGCCAAGTGAAACTTGAAAGATGAAATATGTACCAGACATTTTCAATCATTCATGTATTTGAGTGAAAGTAGGAACTAAATCTTGCTTTTTGGTTTTGATTATTTAGTAATTGATTCTTAAGCGCACTTAGAACAATTGTTTTAAATTATACAAGAAAAAGGATTTGCATTTCAGTTGAAGTTGTGTTACAATTGAGAAACAACCGAGAACTTTTGGACGATCTACTTCTATCTCTGATTACTCAATGCAAACAATTAAACAAATTGCAATACGATGGAATCATGAGGAATCTTGACACAGTCCGAAATATTTGTCAATTACAGATTGAATGCAAAACTCGTAAGTTGTTTCCGTTTCAATTTAATTTGTAACTCAAGAGCCGCATAATCGATCACCGAAAAGTTTTAGCTTTGAAATGTATAAATTTTAAATTCAAATTTGTCGGTACCTCCTTGTCAATCTATAATCCCCTGAATTCGCGAAACTGCGAACATAACTTGCACGGGCAAACCTGAAAAAGTCAATTTTATTCATTATATTCAATTATTAATTGTTATCATTCATTCAATTAAAAAAAATTGTGCAGATTAAATAAAAAAAAAAACAGTTTTTTTACTCAATTTACAAAAATCTATTACAAAAAAATCAAGATTTTTTGTTTAATAAGACAAAAACTTTTGTTTATAGTAATTATAAATAATAGTTAAGATTTGACAATTGCAAAAAATAATCTTCATCTAAATTTTGAATTTAAAAATAATAACTCGTTTAAACGCAGGTTTCCGGACGATTCATGTCAAGCCCCGAAATGTGAACGACAAGAGCAGGCTGGTACTCGACGACATAGTATGTCAATACGAGAACAAACTGACACAACAAGGCGTCGACTTCCAAATCGACAACTCGGCCGCTGTCTTAATATTTTATTGAACATTCAAAAAAATCTGTCGCAAAATTCAGACGCTCTTAACATTCAAAAAATGTTTATTTCCATCAATTTTTTAAAACATTGATTGATTTTTGAATTTTTTATACAAGACTTTACTTTTTGGAAACCACTTTATTTTGTATTACTTTTTTTATTTTATATTTTTTTGAATAAAATTCAAAATAATTACAAGAACGTTTATTCATTTACACAAACGTAATTTTGTAAATTTGCAAATGACAAACTGAACTAAAATGTTTTTACAATTTCATTCGCATTGTCCTGTGATTTTACAAATATAACATTGTGTTTATTGTTCTATTACATACAAATGCTGTTTTATTATCCTTTCAATGTAGCGCATTCTGCATTCGTTGGTTGGTACATACACTATTATATTTATAATTTGATATTTTATTCCATCTAGTATAACAAAAGGAGTTTGTATCAAGTAACAGGAAATAATATCAGCCTCTAAAAAGGTTACACTTGCGTATAAAAGATCTTTGAAATTCGAAATGACAAGACGGTTGTTTTGTGAAATTCATTTTATTGAATCGTATATGTACAAAATAGGTGTACAGACTACAATTAATCGCATGGACGCATTACATGATTGTTTTCTCATCAAACTGTAAACCACATCAACGTATCATTACACGGTGTATCGTTAAATTATTCATTGTTTTCGGGTGCTCCTATAAAATTACAAGCAGTCAAAAATATTCCAGTTTACTTAGCTCACTAAAATCATAATTTAAATTAAAAGCACAAGAAAGAAAAAAAAATGCGACAGCTTATCTTCTGTACGACTCTATTTCGTTCTAAAATCTTAAAACAAAAATCGCAAGTACATTTTTAACCACTTGTATAAGAGAAAACACCAACCATCTGAGTGGAATGAAAATCAGAAGACAGTCAATGCGAGACCACCTGGATATATTTTTTCACGATTTCTTTGTGATATCACAAAATTGCTGAGTAAAAAAAAGAGGTTACAATGTAGTCATTGGGAAATTGTGTTGATTCACACACTATCGAAGCATGGTGTTATATTAAAGTGCGTCAAATCCTTTGCAGGCAAATGGAATGCCTTCGCGTCAATGCAAATGTCGTCGTTTTCAGGGGCGTAATTCTAAAAGTTGGGTCCATCAAATGTCAGCTTGGCTTTGTGTTCGTGCTGCATAAATATTGACCTAGTTTTTTGTTTCTCGAGCTTACAAATCGTGGCGAATCGAGCGAATTATGACAGAAAATGAAATACTAAATTGGTCGCGGGTGATGGACTTATGATTATAAGCCTAAACCTATCAGTGTGTCGTGTTAGTGCGTACGCTTAATTTAAGCGAGCATCTTTATTTTTTCTGTTTCTTGTTGGCCTGAGCTTTGTTTTTGGCCACGGTCCCCATTCGGGCGGTCTTCTTCTTGGGTTCGTCATCTTCCTCATCATCATCTTCCGGGTCCTGCATTACAAACCAAAAATGTCACTTTTTCAACATACAATTTTAACATACTCTATTTTTTGTTTTTAATTTCGATAACTGAGTAATTATTAAAACTCCACTCGAGTCTACAGTTTCATTACTAGAACTAATCTCGATATAACAGTCTTCTTATTGCATTTGCATCGTTTTCACAATGAATTTTCAATTTTGTTACATCAATGAACATAACTGATAATTTTTTTCAATTTTCAATTTTGCAATTGTATTTCAACAAAAATCACTTGCATCAAGTAATTTTTGGAACACAATTGTAAACTCAATAAAAACATCAAACTAAACAAAAGCTAATAGTTGTTATTTATCATGGCGAAAATGAAAGAATAAAAAACAAACGAAAAACGATTCACACATAGGCAGAAAAACATTCATCACACAAACTGTATGTCGAAAATGAAACATTTTTTTGCAAGCGCGTTTTTAAAGTGAAAACAAGCAGGCGTTCGGAACTCATTTTTTTTTTTAACATAAAAAAGCAATGTCAATGAGATCCAATGATAATCATGATGGTTTAAGTGAGATGAGTGCGTCACAGTATGAAAATGAAAAATCACTTTGATGCAAATACAATTTACACTCAATGAATAAAATACTAAGTACATTATTGCTCCGATGATATCTTAATGGAAAATGCCAAAATTATATTCGTATCAAACATCTGATTCGTTTTAAATAATGAATTATGAGCACAACGCATTTCTGTACATTGTCGCACTCGTCTCGAAAATGAGTGCAAAGTATGCTGCAATTATCTAACCATCATTTTCTTCAATCTCCTCCAGCAAATAATTCAGGCCTTTGTTAACTTCTTTTTAATTATCTTTGATCAAGTGAACAATTGAAATTAGTCATCCTATCAGATTGATATTTTGTGTTTAAAAACTAATCACTTTCAATGTACAAACAATGAATGAAATACGAAAGCAGTTCTGAAGTGTTGTTTTATTATACAAATATGCTGATTAACAAAATTAAAAAGACGTAGTTATTAAAAGTTACATACTGTTTCACGGTTGTGTCAAGCGCAATCATACTTTGACGTCGATGGGTCACCACTTTTCGAGACAGCGAAAATGAACATTCAAAGCAATTACTTTGTAATTAAATAAAACCTAATGAGTTACGATATCATATATATGCTGTCTTATATATTATATTTATATATCCTAACACTTTCACTTGTCTATCGCTTCGTCCATCTTGGAGCGTTTGGTACCATTTTTTTTACCCTCAGTCGAAATCTTTCGTTTCTTATGTTGTGCCTGAAATGCGTATTACTCAATTGTAGACTCGATTTTAAACTACTCCTTTATCTCTTACTTTTACTCACACTTTCTTTTAAACCAAAACAAATTTTGCATACTCGCTAATAACCAAGTGTCCCAATTAGTGATCAATCTCAAGCAACAGCCATCTCTATATTTTCATTAATATTTCCCACCCCATTAAGTAGTGTTGCAAATCATTGCAATCGATTGTAGAATGTCACTAATTGGGACGTCAATTTAGAATCATCATTTTATCAAATTGATAATCGCATAGTTTTGAAAATTTCACGATCATCAATTGTTAGAAATTCCATGGTTTACTTTTCCAAAAGGGTTGAAAACAAATGCCGTGAGCGCAAAGTACTTTGCGTTATTTTGTCAAATGTTAGATCAACAATATGCAGTGTTAATTTGAATTGTTTCAAACATTATTTACCTTTTCGTCATCCTCTTCATCAATGTTCTCTTCCTCCATCTCGTCTTCCATGTCTTCAAATTCGTCAATGTGTGTACCTAAAATGTCAAGAGGATGAGATGATTTATAAGGATAATTGTGAGCGCTTGTTGAATCTTTTAAAATTAGATAACACTTACCCAGAAGATTGTGTCCAACTATGTGGACAGGGCCGCTACCTTTGATCAAGGTAAATGTCACTGGAGGATCAGGAAAACTCAAGTCAAGGATGATTTGTGCAGTCTTTCCCATTTCTAACAAGGCAATGGGTGTCTGAATAGGACCTTTGAGCCCCATCGCTTCGACTTGCAAGACATTCAATTCGCCTGGCTTAGCTTCTGGTCCCAAAAGAGCCTACAATCCAACAACAATCTTTAGTATTCAAAAAACTAAAACTTGAATTAAAAAAAAATAACATCTTCCTATGTAACAAAATTTGTTCCATCAAAAATTATGTTTGATAACTATTTCTCTTCAATACAAATTCAAATACAAAATTTCGAACTTGAAAATTTCATTTTAATCTCAATATATTAAAATGTATGAATTGATTTGAAATTCAAATCTGCCGCCATTCCACATTAGCTTGTTTGAACATGAAATAAGACACGGAAGATGAATCCGCAAAGAAAACAAAGTTAACCCCTAAATTCATGGGCTCAAGCTTTCCACTCTTGTATGCCGAATTTCCGTTACCCTGATTTCTCGCCCCTCCCGTTGCACTTGCATTAAACTGTGCACAGCGGTCATAAAAGCAGCAGCCATGATATGAAAAATGGCGCCAACTACAAATTGCTACTAAACACCAATTAGCGCGTCTTTTTTCGTCCCTCTCTTTTTACCATCTCATCTCGTTTCTTAAGACACTAAAAAATTCAACAACAGTCTTTGTTATCAAGCAACAATTGTCAACAAATTGAAAAAACTACCAAACAATAACCTCCCATAAAAACTCTAGCACTGTTGTATGCATTTGAAGGTTAAAATTGAGATCGAATACTGACCGGGGAAAAATAAGAGGGAAGAATCAAACAATCATGCCGAAATTAGAGAAACGAATTGATTGTCGAGGTGTAAACAATGAACATACCATTTTGATAATGAGCTTCTGATCGACACTGAAGTGCTGCTCGTTCGTTCCATCGGCGCCTTCGTTCTTATGTTCCGGGTCCCAGATCTCCTGTGCATTCTCGCCCTTAAGGGTGATGCCTGTAAAAGATACGATATTCGTTGAAAATGATGAGATTCAATGACGATTGAGACGTAATTTTCGTTACAACAATTGTGCCGGACAATGGACTCGTCACAATGGCCGAACGGTTGCCGGCGTCTCGCAACAAGCGTACCGCCATTCGGCCAAGTGTCTTTTTTGTCAAAAGTAACGGCACGCCGGCAAAAATACCCGCGTCGCGCCTTTAGTCTCCCTCTCAACTTGAATATTTACCGTAAAGATATTCCTCAGCCATGGCGATTGAAATTTGCGGAGTAGATTATGGTTTGAGTGAAATTGAGCCTCGACTTGCGTGCGTGCGTCTTGTTGGTTGGAAAGAAACGCGACAATGAGGCATGCGGCGGGAAACGACGCGCGCATAACCAACTTCCCCTTCCACCAAACCACATTTAGTTTTCACTTTGTGTTACCACAAAAATTCCCTAGATTTCACCAACACGTTCCCTTTTTCTCTCATCTAAGATAAAAACATCATAGTTTTAATCAGAATATAATTTTCTTATGAATTTAAGAATATAATTTTCTTACTTTTCTATTTTGTTATTTTTTTTTATTCCTTTTGTTTTCTTTTCCCGCTTTTTGTTGTTTATTCATACGTGGGATTTGTATTGTTATTTTTGAACAATTTGTTTATAAATAAATGCTTTGCATCTGTTCCTAAACTTCTGAAATTAACCGTCTTTGTCGCTCCAAGCGCACCAAAGTGAGATGAAAGCTCGCAACCCGCGGAAGCATTGTTATCCCTACCAAAATCAAAACTTTTTCAATATGAGTCAGCGCGCACAATGGCAGCATGTCAACTTTAACAAGTTCAACTTGGAGGTTGTCCGTTTGTAATTCAAAATTAGCTTTTCGAAACAAAGTTTTAAGAACATACTTCATGCGCGGAAGCTTCGAGAAAAGCGATTGGATTGCAAAGGACACACAATTTCGTCTGCATGCAATGCCATTGAACGCATTCCAGGGCGCTCATCTCGACCAGTGGTCTTTGTGACGTTTTTACCGCCAGTCCGAGAGCCGTCTTCACGACAGTTAGACGTCGTGAACGCTCCATCGCGATTGTCAAACAGGTGAGTCGAAACAAATATTGCCCCTTTTTGGGTTCGGCTAAACAAATCAATTTTGACTCACTTGATCATTTCACCATTGAAAATAAATTTTATCTTATGGAATTCAAGTTTCACGATGATGAAAAATATCAACTCCGAAATTACAACTATGTTTTCAAACTTTAATTTCGTTTTAAAATTGATGAAAAAAAGTGTATCCAAAGAAACTGACTCAATTTCGTCTGTTTGTTGCTACCTTGCTGCTCGTTAAGTTCCCTTAATCCTGAAGGTTATGGTGATTGGCGTATAAACTTTTACTTTTTAAAAATAGGCGTTATCCCAAAAAGTGAATTACAAACACTATTGATGAAAATTCCAGGGGTCAGGAACTAAATGACAATCAGAATCTGGACCCAAGTGTTCTTGAAACCGGTATTTTTTCAAAAGTTGAACTCGGAACCAGAAACAAACATTTTTTTGGTTCTGATAAAAAAATTTCTAAATTTGTTCTTAAAAAAATAGGAAAAAATGGATTTTTCTTAATGAAAAATTTTATTGTATAATATTCCAAGATCAAAAAAGGAACGAAAAAAAGTTTCCATTTATAAAAAAAAGTTTGTAATTTGTGGTAGGCAGGATCGTATTTGTCGTTGAAAATCAGGGCTGTTAATTTTCAATTCTGCAAACTATATTTCAATTCCATGACCTGAACAATTTTTTCTAGCTTACCTCACTGCCATGGATCAAGCTTATAGAAAAAAGTTGGATTTGCATTGCGATGATTTGGTGCCAAAAATTGATCTCGCACGTTTGTTGCCCAAACTCATAGATAATGGAGTCTATAATGCTGATGATATCAAAATGAACGATTGGAAGGTAATAGAAGTTCACTGTCACATTATCTCAGAATTATTGTTGTTCCATTCCATCTCTTATGCTTCATCTCAAACATTTTTATTATTATTATAATTATTATTATTATTATTATTATTATTATTATACTATACAATGTTTGTAGTTTCTCATCATTAATTATTCATTCTTACATTAATCTTTTGAAACTTTATGAAAATGATAATCATTTATGAATTATTTATCCTATTTTATTACACATTTTTACTTTTATTTATTTATTATTATTTTTTTATTATCAAAAAACAGTTTAGTGCAACTTTTTCGTTAAAACTGTTTAATAAAAAAGAATCAATTGATTATCACTTTGACTTATGATTACAAAGTACATTCCAAACAAAAACTGTATAAAAGGCTCCCTAAAACATTTAAGTCACATCATTCAAACAATTTTCATTGCAACGACTTGAAATTAGCAGCGACTCTTGAAATTACAATGGTTGTTTTTTCACCTAAAACTATTGTTCATAAACCTGCTTTAATAGTACATTACATTCGGCGCGTACAGCATTTTTATGGTCCGCGAAAGAGGCCGACAAAAATATTGCAGATCAGTTTACAGGGCGACAATATCGCTGTCGTGTAGAAAACTAACCTGCAATATTTTTGTCGGCCGAGTCCAAGGAACATAAAATAATGTTTTCGTTTGTATGATATAATAATAAATGGAGGTTTATAGACTTCAGCATACTTATCAAATGAAAATTTTAAAATAAAGTCATTCAACAGGTGCAAGTCTTGAAATTTTCCGTGTTTTAACTTTTGATTATTATAAATTTAAAAAATTCTTTCAAAGTTGGATAAAAAGTTGCCTAAAAGAAGTCAAAGCAATTCAGTATTTTGGAAGTCAAAAGAATATCTCCATTCTATAGTTTCAAAAAATGCAATATTTTTAATTTATCGGCTGTAGATACAATTGTTTAAAATATTGAATCTTTTTTCATAACAGAGACATGTCTCAACAATACGTATTTGTAACTGCTATGACACAATTTAGAACCCCAAGTCAATTTTTGAATTTTTTAAAAATTATTCCTTGAAATTGTGGAAAATAGAGTTAGACATCTGTTTTTGCTTCTGAAGCACTGATTTTGTTCGCACTTCTATACTTATTTATGTAGTTTTTTTTATGAAATCAAAATTTCCACTTGATTAATTTTCACATTTCAAGTCTTTGCTATGAAAATTGTCAATGTTATTGCTAGTAACTAAAAAAAGTATTTCTTTAAACACTTGTAATTTGTCTTTAAAAATATAATGATTTTCTATTAAAAAATTGATTATTTGCAGAACAATTTGAAAGACATAAATACTGTCAAAGAAGTATACACGACAGTCAAAACTAGAGGCCCACATGCCTTTGGGAAATTTATTCTAAGTTTACGCCAATCTGGTCACGAGCATTTAGCTGCAATTCTTGATGTAAAGAAGCCAGCACCTCCTGAAAACGTTAACAATAACAACAATGATAACAATAATACAAAAGCTCAGACTTGCAATGGACGCAAATATGATATTAAAGTTGAAGTTGTAAATGAAGAAATGCCGTAAGTGAAAATTTAATAAGATAAATAAATTTATTATCTGATACAACAAATTTTTTAGAAAAAGAAAAAAACATTAACTTTTTGAAATTTTTGTTCGTTTCAGGAAAGATGATTATCACGAAAAAATATTTAAAACAGACAGTCCGTTAGAAATAAAAGTTCGCAAAGCGACAAAATTCCTTGATTTGCCGTATGACGGGCAAAACAAATTAGAAAAATATCCAATGAGGAGCGATCCTCGAGGATACGTACTCATTGTTAATAATGTTAAATTCGATAACCTAGAAGAACGTAAAAGCTCCAAAGTAGATGTACAAAATTTAGATGATCTTTTTACTCAGATGGGTTTTGAAGTTACTAAACATGAAAATTTAACTGGTAAAGTGAGTATCTTGAAATTAAATTAAAAAAAAATAAATAAATAATGTTACAATTGTTTTAAAAGTTTTAACATTGTTCATTTCAGCAATTAAAAGAATTGTTTGAAAAGTGCTCAAAACAACTGAAATTCGATGGCATCGATTCATTTTTCGCAATAGTCTGTAGCCATGGAAGTAAATATGGCGAAAATTACACAGCAATCCACTGCACTGACTGGCCTCGTCATGAGATAATCACAGATGCGGATTTAGTTGACTATTTTCAAACAAACAGATGTCCGGGTCTCGTCAAAAAACCCAAAGTCTTCATATTTCAAATGTGCAGGTATAAAATTTAATATTGTCCAACATATACATAGATTTAACAAAATTTTATTTTGTGTAATTTCATTTTATGAATCTTCATTTGATCAATTTAGGGGAAGTGAAGAACAACCCACAGTTAAATTACCTCGAACTATCACCGATGGATTAGAAAGCAATTTGGCAGCTCAAGTGAGTGGAAAAAAATCAAAATTAAATCATTCTACGCACCGGGGGCACGCGGATTGTATCGTCATATACGCAACAACTCTCAGCCACGTAGCTCATAGAGACTTACATACTGGAAGCTGGGTAATAAGCATTTTGTGTGAAGTTTTTATGAATCATGCTCATGAAGAGCATCTTATGACCTTGGTAACTATGGTAAGAATAAATTATGTCTATATTTATATATGTATTGATAATTTATTATTTATTAATTTGTTATGCATTATTTTTCAGGCTGATGCTCGCTTGGAAAATGTATGCCGATCCACTCCTGAATTGGGTCAACACCAGACAATTCAAATTAACTGGTCTGGATTCAACAAAGAATTGTACCTGAATCCAGGACTTTTCAAGGAACCACAAAACTGATCTATTTCCACTGCCAACTCTACATCGTGCTAACTTCAAGTTACAAGATATTTTATAATTTATTTTACGGAATGATCAATTATTTCGATTTTACTGTTCTTTTTAATGTATGGTTCTTGCGTTACCAATTGACGCATGTTTTTACTTAGCCAAATGACAGTTGCATTTATTAAACTTATTAAGAGGACTATTGTTCAAAGAAACAAGTGCAATTATGCAATTTATAGCATATTTGATTTTATAATGAAGTTGTATACTATTTTTTAGTCTACCCATTTACAGTGAAATTTTATACAGAGATTAGAAAAAATTTTTCCAATAAAAAATGACCCAGGTCAATTCCATGCTTATTTTATTCAACTCCTAACTGTAAACACATACACGATTTTTATGAAAAAAGTGTGATTGTGTGACATTTACCATTCTTAATAAAAGAATATTACCTAATGGTACATCGAATATCTAAAAATGTTATGCTATCTTTTAATGTAGAAAATATAGCCATTACGTACAGTTAATTATTTGGATGAATGATTTATACAATAATTGACAACCATGTCAATAATCACAAAATGCGCTTGAACATTATATATAATGGTCTTCATAGTTTTCATGCTAATACTGAAAATGATTCATAAATTATTTTGTATTTCTAATTGTCTAGGCAGTTACAGTTCATACCCATACATTGATACGATCATTTACAGTAATTAGGAATTAGTTATTTCATATGATTGAAAGTGGTACTTTTTTATTTCAGACAGTCCCAGAGATTCTTGAACGTGTTTTTATTTGTTGTGTTGTCTTTTTAAGAGATTGTAAATAACAAGTTTGTAAATTATTTATCAATGTCTCTTGTAAGTATCTCAAGTTTCTGAAAATATCTCATAACAGTACTTATGTACAATCTCATCGCAGGTGGAAGCTTGTTTGACGAACACCATATTTATTTTTGTTCATATGGAGTACAACTTAACAAAACAATGAAAAAATGAACCAATCGCAGAAAGAAAAATAAAAAAAAAAAAATAAATTTGGAATCAATTAAGTTCGGTTGTTTTGTGAGTCAACTGAAAAATGATTTTATGAAGACATAATTTAATGTGCTGACACAGGGCAATTTCAGGATGAAATACAAATCAAGCGACAAATATTGGCGTATGTGTATTAGTCAAGTAGCAAAACGAAATCCAGCGATACATTTCACTCTGACCATTATCGTTCCGTGATGTTCTCGTTTAGAATAGTGTCGTTGATTGAACCAGTACATTGATAAAGTTATTATGCTCGCCACGAGGGATCTCCTCAATGGGGTTTAATATAATGATTCGGCATTAGACGAGCGTGGTTTCTTGATTTTCTCTAAGTTTTTGATCACTAGGTCATGCAGCGAACAGTAACGGTTGCGAATCTCACACATCACCAACCACAGACTTATGTACTCCTTTTCGTCTAGCTCTTGAACCGCTCTCCTGTAATCCAAGATGTGCGGATATTTTGCCACTTTGCTCACAACTTTTCCTCGAGACACAAAGTACCTACAATAAAATAGACCAATGAAACAATATTATAATTTCTTCAACTCATTTTTGTAAATTATACAATTGTTTTTAAACCTTGAAATTTGTTCAAAGAACGCAGCAGCCTCACTCTCAACGGCCTGAACTTCAGCCAGAGTATCCTCTTGGATGGAGACACCAAAGTTGTTACCGTCCTCGATTTTAGGAATCATAAATGAAATCCACATTTTCAACTGAAGAGAAAAATAAATTGAACAGCGATTCATTGTATGATGTTAAAATATTAAGAAATTGCAATCAAAAATGGAAATGTTATTTGTCAACTGATAACGTACGACGTTGGAATCTTCCAAGAGTTGTCGTATGTAAGGCTTGACTATTTTGATAAGATCGCAAAGACGCTGGTTGCAAGGAACAGGCCCGTTGGGGAGCGCCATCACTTTGGTCCCCGACTGTTCCTGCTCCTCGGAATTGTTCTCGAGCTTTTTCTTTTTAGCCGGCGGCGAATCATCGGAATGGTTGAGTGCAATTGGATCTGGAATGGGCACATTCAAGCTCTGGTGCACATCGGCCAAATTTTTGCTGCGGAAACCAGGCGTTTCCAAAATCTGGTTCAGCTCTACTATCTTCTCAGGAAATCCTTTCAGTAGCAATTGCTCAGCCTGAAATATTTGTTTCGGACAAATTAATTATGCCTTCTATACTATTCCAAGCAAACTTTTTACTGTCTCTTTATCTTTTTCTTTCAATTTTAATTTCTACACGGGAAAAAATAAACTACGGCGCTAGTGGTATCCGCCAATACCGTATTACCAATAGTGTTTCAGTATTATTTTACCACTGAAATCGAGGTACCGCTTTGATCTTGTACCACTGAATCAGTGGTAAAGTTCGATATTACTAACCAATACTGCGTCAGTATTAAATTGGCGCTGTTTAGTGGTTTTCTTTTTTCCGTGTAGTATTGAATAAAATGAGTCATATATGAGTAATACATAAATGTCAATTTACCTTGGTCTTTAAGGAATCTTTATACTCTTGTACCTGCAAATCAAACTAAAATGAATGAATGGTATAACATATTTTGCTGTAAACATTCGGTTCAGTTGAACAAAACAACAATGAAGACAAAGTTGTACACACGTGAAAAGACAGTTCAACATTGTCACCAGCGTTCGAGCCGTAAGATTTTGGCAGTCTTTTTGGAACCATAATGTTTACAACTGATTTATCGATAATTTTGACAAGCAAACGACGTCAGTGGCCCTCAACAACTAAACATTTAAACGATGGTACAAATGCCACCTTATTTATGTTGTCATATTGCCAAGTATCTGAATATCACTTGACAACATTGATAATAAATAATAACTAATAACCAAACATGAGATAAAACAAAATAAAAACAACAAAACGACACAATTGTTGATATGAAAAACATATGATTAAAGAAAGAAAATAAATATCACGAACGATCGGGTGGAAGTTATTTTGTCTGTTAAACGTGATTTAAGTATTTACTATTTTCATAGTTATTGAAAGTTGTTGAAAATAAAACAAGATAGCACGCTCTTTTGTCGTCCTAGGTTAGGATCGATGGCAACCTTAAGCAGAAGGTTAAGCCAGCCACAAGTTAACCTCAAAAATTGCAAAATAACAGCAGGATCAAATAAGAGCATAATCCAGCAACAATAACGCTGGAAAATCGTTAAAAAACGATTGCGATTAAGTTTCTCGATCAATTGTTGAGGCTAAATTATTGTTGTGATTTATGTGGGAAACTGACTCGGCATACTTGCGGCATCTTTGTTTATGATTGTTGATCTAATAGATTGTTGGTTGTTACCTTTTGCGCCGTTGTGTCTCCCATTATATGTCTTTTAAAAAAAAGTTGTACAAAATATAATAAATTACTTATAAATATAACAAAGTCTTTGCTTCGATCAAAACGTGCAGCAACTTCGAACAGGAAGTCACTCTACTCAAACGCGCTCAAACTCCCTTTCAACAAGGGACAATGGGACTAATCATACACAAGTCTTTGTTGTTGTTTTGATAAGACCGAATCGAAATTTCGTCTGATTTTTGTTTCAATTCGTCGGATAAATTTATTCCAAAAATTTGACAACGTTTTCGTAAGATTATCATTGATAATTGTATTGTTACGAAATTGCGCGCGAAACTTTGATTTTCAAATCGCACTCGTTTTGCAAGTCCGATCATTCGTTGCAGAATGAATTTATAATTAAACGAAACTGAAGAAAACAGTTTTGATAGCAGTTTTTAAAAATTTGGAAGATATGGACACCCGTGAATTAGAAAATTTAAACAACTTTTCAATTAAATTGCAAAAAAAGATTGGTTGAGAAAAAAATTGTAGCCTAAAGTTGATATCAAGACAGAGTATGCGTTTTATTTTTGCTCGATTTCGTAACACAAATACATGCTTTTTGTAACCTTTCAATCTTTACGAGGAATAGTTATAATAACTTCTTGTTTTTTATATTTAGTTTCATTTCTTAATTTAGAGATATTCAACTTAAATAATAATAAATTTCATGCGACGAAAAAAAAGGGACACTAAAGAAAGCATTACAAAATGCACATAATTACTCGCTGAATCTAAACCTAAACTTTCTAATCATTCATTAATGATCGAACAAGAATAGACTATAAATAACAGTCTCTTTAAACGAGATACGAAAAGAAGTAGAAAATATCAATGAGTACAATGGAATAAAGAATAGTGCAAAATAAACGCTGAAATTATTTTTCGTTGTCGGTTTGAGCCCGGGAGGGAATCGGGATGACAGTGTTCCCTGAAGAAAGCAGGCCCTGTTGGAATCGCTGCGTCGTTGCGGAGATGCGCAGTTGGTCGTACGCCGAAGATTGTCTAATCGGGGGTCGGGCCTTGACTTTGATCCATCCACCTCGGTATTTTTTTGCCAGCGGAGTTTCCGCCGCCATGATGGCAGGTGAATCTGCTCTTTTCGGCGGAGATTCAATTTCATCTCTGCGACGTTTGCGAGAAGAACGTCGTACCGGGGATGAATATTCAATCTGACGATTCTCTTCTGATAACGGCGCAGGGGCGATGGCTGGCAAATTTGGTTGGCGTGAGAGAGAACGTAAACTCATTTTATCTAAAAACAATTAAAATTTCAATTTCAATCGAACAGATTAATTGAAAAAGTATCGAGAACATTGATGTCAATCTCAATATACTTCAAGTGACAAAGTTGTTTGCTATAATCTATAGAACAACTTTATCACTTAAGGTAAAATGACAAATTTGTTCGATACTTCTTCGATTTGAGAAAAAAGACTTTTCTGGCTATTACATATAGTTCTTCAATTATTAGTGATAAAATTGTATATAAAAAAAAGACTTCAGTTTCACCTGGTATTTTTCGGAAAACATTCATCAGAGCACGCGTCATGGAAGACATGAAACCGTAATGAGTTTCAGGTATGTTTTCTTTTTTTTCGATTGCAACGGTCGATTTTTTCTCTTGCTTGATGGGAGTTGAATATGTCGTTCCGGATACTCTCACGTAACTGAATTCTTTGACGGCGCTCAGTACTGTTTCCGGTTCTTCACCCTCTCTGAGATAATACAAATTAAATCATATCATGGTACCAATACTATTTTCTTAAACAAAGAAAGTTATAATTCTGACAAGTGTGATAGAAAAAAACAAGCAAAATTTACCTAATTTTTTTTATAGGTGTAAGAGCGCGGAAATTGTTTCTGAATTCCTCGACTGCACTTATTACAGTTTCTGGTTGTTCACGGTCTCTAAAATAGGACAAATCTAATTATCAATTCTGGTGTTGATTTTATTAAACGAAGGAACAAGAAGTATTTCTTAAAAGTTTGATGCAAACCTAATTTTTCTTATAGGTGTGAGAGCACGGAAATTATTAACAGCGGCAGGACCACTTGTTTCGCCTTTCACAGACACGGCTTGTTCTAGCTTTTTTAAGCCAGATTCCAAGATGGGCCTAAAGTCTGCGCTTGAAAATTCGTTGCTACTCTTTTCCACGACAACCATCATGATCATTCGCGTGGATTCTCCCGTGATGAATTCCTGCGATGTGAACGTCCCAGGAGCATCTTTTTGGACGCTCTCAGATTTGCTCGCCTCAGAATTAGTTTTTGACTCATCATTGATGGACTTCTTCTCCAATGTTTTTTCATTCGAGATTTTGTTCTCAACATTTTCTGACGTAGACTCATCAGAATTCGGCGTTATGTTACGTTGTCCATTCTCAAAGCTGTCTTCTGCGGTTTGCTCTTTACTTTGTTCATTCGTAAAACCCTCTTCAGTGGCTTGCTCTTTTTGTCCATTCTCAAAGCTCTCTTCAGTGGCTCGTTCATACACATGCGGCACAGCCTCTTGGCCCTCAGAATCTTGAACGGAATGCTCATCGTTCAATTCATCATTTATCGAATCGTTTTCTTTGCAAGATTCACACTCTGAATTCAAATCGATTTTTGAATAGTCCTTGCAAGATTTCCACAGAGATTTATTGTTTGCTAGAGATGTTGATGTTATAGAAGATGTTGAGGCACTGGAAAAAGAAAAACAATTTTTTCAACTGTCCAGGGTTAATTTTTTTTCGAAAAATATATTATATTAAACGCAAATAATACTTTCAATATTCATTATATTTTTGTTTTGTTTGTTTTTTTAGTACGAACCTGTCATCATTTCTATTTTCAGTATCTCCAGGATCAGAAAAATACTGCGACTCAAGATTTTGTTTCATGCTTTCAGTTTCTGAATTCAAAGCATCAACGTCTGATGAGTTGATCGTTGAAATGCATCGTGGAGTTTGCGGGGTTTTCATCAGAAAATTGAAATCTTTGGTTATCATTTTTGCCAGATTGTTCAACTTCTGATGAGAAACTGAGCCTTGCAGTGGTGTGCTTGTATACCTGTTGATTTTCGGCACATCTGATGGATCGTTCATCTTAATAAAACCTTCACTAAACGACTTTTTAACTTCAGAATTATTATTATAATGAAGATGTCTTGTTATTGGCGATGGCGTGTACAAAGCCTAGGAAAAAAAAGATTTGTCTAATTAACCAAGAGTCCAATCAAAACAGATTTAAAAAGTTTGTCTTTAGTTTTACATGATGAGACGTCTTTTGCTCTAACCTGCAAATAGAGGTTAGAACACAAAAGTAAGCCAAAAAAGAAAAATAAGGTTGAGAAAAAAAATCTGGGTAAATAATGAAATGAAATGTCTAACCTGACTTGGTTCTTTTTCGACACTTGACTTCTCCTGCTGCGTCTTTTCAGCCGGCGAACATTTCCATCTGCACTGTTGAAACATTTGCAAGTCGCTGGCCTTCCGAAAAACTTGTCCGCACAAGTTACAGCACAAAGGAAAATGATGCTCAACCAGATGGTTCAACAGTTTAGAATTGTCGAAGCTTTTTATTTGGACTTTATCGTTGTAGCAAAGCGGACATTTTTGTTCCAACCGTCCATGTTTGTTTAATTCGTGTTTATCCCGGCAGCTTTCACAACAAAAGACTTTGTCACAGAAATGACACTTGACGTTCTGAATATCGAAATTTGAATTAGAGAAGAACGTTGGAAAACAAAAGAAGGTTAGTTTGAGCAACGTTTTTTACATTATTTTTGTTTACCTCATGAGAAGAAAGTTTTGATACTCGAGTCATCATTGTGTTTCAAATTTCAGTGCGGACATTTCGGCACGACCGAAAAAAGTCCGCTGAGAAAAAGATATTTGTTGTGTTATGATCGTATCGATTTCAAGGACGATGGATCGATTTTGTTTTGAAGGCCTTTAAATTCAAAAGTTAGACAAATTTTGTAATTGTTATTTAATATTTATGAATTTGATCAGAGTTATAAAATTCATTCTGTTTATTTATTTACACTGAAATCTAAATTTTCTGATCATTTGAAACAATTTTGAACCATATTATTTTTTTACTGAACAATATGCATATATAAGCAAACAACTTACTAATGGAAATATATTTTTACAACAAAAATCTTAGCGATATTTTTGTATTCGGTTTTTGTGCAAAAAAGCTGTCAAAAAATTTTGTTTATTCTCATCGACTAGGTGGCGCTTTATATATTAACACAAGTTCTCTCGCAAGCTAGTTTTTTTCATGATACTAGTATATATACAAAAAAATGTTATCACTTGTAACAGCTGTGTTGGCCGGTGCTGTGATGATTTGGTTTAGACCTTGCAGCCGCCTAGAAATAACAAAAATAACAAACAACTTCAAGCGGTGTTTCTTGTCCGTGTGGTACACCTTCAATTAAGAACGTAACGGAACGCTCACAGCATTTATTTTGCAAATTATTTTCTTCATTGTTAGTTCATCTATTTATATTTTTAAGAAAATATAGCTTTTAGTTGGAAATTCATTTATTATAATAAATTTCTTGATAATTTGAATAATTTTGCAATGAATTTAATTAACTAAAATAATTCACAGATGTGTTCATATTTTGCATAATATTTATTGAACGTTAATAACACACACACACAAAAAGTACACAAATTTGAGCCTATCGTTAACATAAAATATATCATAAAATATCTCGATCACAATCTGTAACAGTTTTTTCTTCTTCACAAACATTTGTATATTCGATTAAAATTTGAATATAAAATAATACAAATATGAGTAACTTATTTTCATTTCTTACATAAAAATACGTCCCAATCTTGTGTGGCGCTGGAATTGTTAGATTCGGAAAATGTAAATGCAAATTTTTGGGAATAAAAAATAATTGGAAAGATCGCATAGCATGGTGCGATCGTGTTTAACGGTGGTTAACCTGAGTGGTTAAACTTATGTTTATCAGTATCACTTAAACACTATGTTACAAATTTGCGCGCGCTAGTTGAGCATATACTGTGGCTATATCCAAATGGCAGAGTCAATTTGTTATAACATTTAATAACCAGTCTAACATCGATTACGTATTTATTCGTAAATTGTAAAATACACAATAGACAATATACAAAGTTGGTTGCCTCTTGGTCAGATAAAGAAATTCTTCATTTTTTTATTCGATAACAAATATAATTTATTTTCAAAACTAAAATATTTCTTTTTTGATTTGAATTATCTATTAATTGAACAACAAATTCTCGACTAAAATTGCAGATGACTTCCATTCTGAAAGCGCGCACCAAGTACATGGTTTCGGATTATATAGTTTGTATATTAAAGTTTACATTACAATTATCATAAAGCACTTTTTATATTCTCAGCTAAAAAAACTAACGTCCTCCTGACTAAAAAAAGTATATCATGTAAAAATATGTTTGTACTTGTTTTCTCAAACTCACGAAATATTTTGTTCACTGTTGGAATTCTCATACCATAAACGGTTTTGTAATTTCAATTTAATATCTATTTACACCAACATTTTTGACGTTCACTTCAATAAATTCTGATTGTGGACGATCCAGACGGAACAGTTATTTTCGTTGCTCTTCATCTAGTTTCTTCTTTTATGAAAATACAATTAAATTTGATAACTAACAGTTCTCAAGCGGTTTAACATCTTCTTTTAAATGCCCTATCGTTTTTTTGAACTGTCCCTTATTAGTATCTAAAATTTTATCGAGCAAGTGAACATTTTATGTTTCTTGTTCTCACAACAATTTTATGTTTCGTTGAAGATCAGTTGCGTAGTAAACAATTGGTTTGTTTCTCGATAATTATAAAAGAAAGGAATGTTAGTTATTCAATTATCCTATATATGACGCAAACTATTATTTTTTTAGACTCGTGCTGTTCAAAATACTCGATTAGATTCAAGAGATTTAACGTTAAATATACGTGAAATCAAAATTATACTTTTATGCGATAAAAAGTAATGGAGATTATTGTCATTGAAGTGAAATACATTATAACAAGACGTCAAGTCATATACGATGTACGAATCAAAAGTATTATCAATTTTCCAGAAGAAAAATCTTGAAGGCAGTTTTATGTGCGCGACTACATTCGAGATACAAGTTCTTGTAAATACTCGACTTGAACAGTACAACAGCAATAAAATCTTGATTCAAAATTAGAAAGTTAGATAATAAGTAGTATGTTATTTACAGTTAATAAAAATTCAGTTTTTCAAATCAAATAGAAATCTACAAAAGAATACTGAAGTGTCAATTACTGAGTTTAAATTAAACATTGTTTTTCTTGTATAAAAAATCGATTGATGTTTGATATAATACAAAATTTATAAAATTAATATTGCAAATGCAGTAACAGATGTTTTTCTCATAGAATCTTAAAAATACTGTACAATATTCAACGCAAATTATCGAACATTTATAAAAAAACGTTAAAATAATGAACCAGTGAGTAAATAATAGTAATGAAATAAAAAATAAATCTTCAAATAAAACATTAAGTGTTACAAAGTAAGTTCGTAACATTCAAAGCGCTAAAAATACAATTTAAAAAATAGTTTTGCACCTTACTTTACACATGGCAATGTTTACATCAATACGTAAAAACCTGTTTACAGAGCTTATGACACGGATCAATGAATGACAAATTCGTCATGTAAATCACGGTCGAAAGAAATGATAAGTCGACAGAGTTACATAATGAATTAATTCACTCAATTGCGTAGAGAAAGTAAAAAAGGAAAAAAAAAGATTTGTGCGATCTTGGCAGAGTCTGATCGGTTTACTTTCAAAGTGTCACATATCACAGGCCGTTTGTCGTTATAGTTTTTTTATCTTTTTGCTTTGTTCTTTCATTTTCCCTAAGTAACTCCACAACGAAATTGAACATTTACAACATCGAACACTTGCCGGAACGTCTTCTTGGCCGGCGATTCTTTTCCAGTTCCGTTGGGGGTTGATTCCTGATTATCCGAACAACCTGCAAAACGTTTGTCAAGAGTGTTCATTTATTTAAACACAAAATAAATTAATTAGACAGGGACAAAAAGTTACACACTTCGTGAAACGCAGCATCAACATTTAAGGGTGGATCCTTAGCTGAAGTTTCAATGTAAGGTATGCTCAAACGTTGGGCAAGCTCACGTCCTTGTTCCTCAGTGACTTTTCGTAAGTGAACCAAGTCGACTTTGTTGGCTACGAGTAACATTGGATAAATATCTCTATCTTTTACTCTCAGGATTTGTGTATAAAAGTTGACTATATTTTCATAAGACTGCTTGTCTGTGACGGAATAGACTAACAGAAAACCGTCTCCTTTCCGCATATATTGCTCTCTCATAGCACTGAACTCTTCTTGACCTGCTGTATCCAACACTGAAAAATAGAACAAAACAAATGCCAAATAATATATATATATATATATATATATATACATCTCATTTAAACAATTTTTGAATAACAAATAAACTCAACGAATGAATAAATCAAAAGAAAATAGAAAATAATCGCGATGACATTTACCATCTAAGATGCACCATTGTTTGTCAATCTCAGTGTGTTGGATGTAACTATCTTCGATGGTGGGATCGTAATCCGTGACAAAGAGCTTTTGGAAAAATTGTATCGTCAGGGCACTCTTTCCAACGCCTCCATCTCCGACCACAACCAATTTGAAGGTCATAAGGTTGTCATTATTCGGAGGTCGTGTCATCCCGCTTCTGTGATCTTTTATTACTTTTCTCTCGCTCTCCGTCGGGTCGTTTCTATTTTATGTGGATGTCGCAATTTTACGACTCTCTGGCTATCTCCTTCTGACGTTCGGCTGGGTCAATGTCAACCTACAGCATCCAATCTACTGAATCTCTTTAATCATACAAAATATCCGATACAAATGTTCAACTCTTTTGAATTGTTTTATTATCATTATGGTAATTCAGTTTTTTTTTTATTTCATTCTGCATCATGATTGACATGAGATGTCAAAACAAGTTGCTTGAGAAATACACTTTTTCAACAAGAATTGAATTATAATTCAATCTGACGGAGTGTTTCAGCCGAATTGAATTAAGTGTTAATTTGACTGCAAACCTGGAAAAGGATGTGAACGACGCTAAAGTGACACTAATACGAGCGACGGATGGTCCGCAGAATAACATGTAAGGCCGATTGACAGAACGCAATGACACGACGCCGCTCATTGACCGGTGTTTACGGACTGATTGTTTAGAAACAACTGTACATAGGAATACGTATGTAGTTCTAGCTCACACCTTACATGGTTTGCCACTCCTATCTGCAACCGTTCGTTACTGCTCGATTCTGACTCTGCGTGGGCATTGTGTAAATCATGAACGTGTTTCAATACGTTACTCGACCGCCTTCAGGAACGTGTCCCTCTTTTGAATGCGCCCTGTCCTTCGCTCATGTCCTGCTTTCGCCCTCCCTCTTCTACATTTTTTATTTCCATTCATAACAAAATCAATAATGTATCTTATTGATTTTTTTCATTCATTTTGTTAGAATGGCATCCAATCATTGATCAACAATTGTTTTGATATATTATTTTTGTATACTCGCTATTGTTTATTTTGATTGTTGTGTATAAAAATATTTTGTTTATAACAATATTGTGAAGTTTTCTTTTTGTTAATAATAAACAAACAAAATTATTTTATTTTTAATATTTTTATTTAAAAATAATAAAAACAATGTGTAATATATTATTTGCATACGCGCGTTTTTGCGGGTTTCATTATTCTGTTTTGATTCCTAGTTTTTTATTTTTATTTGTATCCTCCTTTTTCAGTTTTCCGGCGATTAAAAAATATAACTGTAAAATATATATCTACTATCTAATCTGCCCACAAAATTTCATTTGTGTATACCTTTCAAGTGTTTCATCTCTGTCCTTATAAAAAAATTATGTGGGCGAAAACATGAGCAATGAAAGAGAGCTCCGATTTGGATTAGAGTGAATCCGGTCATTCAGGTCATTCATTAAATCTGTGCATCCCAGTTAACCTCAAAAATGATTCGTTCCAAATTGTTAGTTTTTGTTGTTGTCGTTTATTTCTCATTAGCAAGTTCAAAATTTGTCCACATAAATTTACCCGAGGGACATCTAAAATATTACTTCAATTCGTTTTTAACTGAAAAACAAAAATGTGAAGATGATCCAGAATGTCCTTACAAGGTAAAAAAATATTTTTTCTTCAATATGTCATTATCACGTCAGATGAGTTGGACAAGGAATTTTATAGGTCATTTTTGTTTTATTTATGTTACTTAATGATTTATGTTACTGACATAATAGTTTTGAAATATGTATAATACAATATTGCATTAATATAAAAATGTCTATTTTTTGTTTTCTGATTAAACAATAAAATTAACACAATAATTTCTTTTTAATTTTTTCAGAGGCATTTAAATTCATCAGCTTGCTGGGGATATGAACCGGGATGCAGTAAAGAAAATGCTTTTTCGTATCCTGAATGTCCTGGAGACCACAAAGGATGGGTTTCATCAAAACAAGCTCAATTGGAAACATTTTACGCTCAAGGAGACTTTGGTTATGTCAAAGACCAAAGAAAAGAGATGAAAATTTACTGTGAACCATCATTTTTGGTAAATTTCATCTATCATAAATGTATTATTGAAAATTGTCTGTTATTTTTATACCTTTTATGTATGTAATACAAGGTACAAAAATGTATGTAATAAAACCTCTTTTTTTATTTAGGATGATTCTTATCTTGAATGCTCCGATCACATGAGATTCTGTCGAGGTAGGAATATCATGATGAATTTTACTGATCTTATTAATCGTAAAGAGCCTCTTAGATACAAAATGGATGTCTTGGCGGAGGGCCAAATCGGCGGATATTGTAAGTGAGTAAATTAGTTCAATCCCCAGCCCCTATCTCAACTGATTACTTGATGAGTATTTAATTAAGACAATTTTTTCAGATTGAATCGGAAAAGGTTGGAGGAAAATGCAGATCACATAAGTCCCTTGCAATCCTGGGGGCCGGAGCTGAGGCATTTTCGAAAGTTATCAAAGAGGCCAATTGTGAACGGAGACTGTGATATAGTTATTAACAAGCCTACCTTTATCATGAAAATTGACGCCAGTGAGTATTCAGTCTGACATCTTAATTAATACACTTTTTAAATAAAAATTATTAATATTTCATTCTTATTTCAGCTGTCAACTTGTACCATCACTTTTGCGATTTTTTCAATTTGTATGCTGCGTTACATGTGAACCTTTCTCATCCTTCGAATTTCGATACTGATAATCATATTATGATATGGGAAACTTACACGTAAATTTAATCAGAAAACACATGTTTACAATTTAATTTGAAAACAAAATCATAATTTTAATATTTTTTCAGTTACAAATCGTCATTTGAAGAAACATTTGAAGCATTTACGAAAAATGCTTTGTGGGACTTGAAAACATTTACTGGCAAGACAGTGTGTTTTAAAAATGTCGTTTTCCCGTTATTGCCTAGGATGATTTTTGGACTGTATTATAACACACCCCTTGTAAGTTAATCCTCTGATAAATTTTCAAATTAATTCAAATCATTTTAATTAATTTGATTAGATAATTGATTAAAATCAATTTAATGATTGGTTACAATTCAATCATTAAATTTGTTTCAGATCTACGGTTGCGAGAAAAGCGGACTGTTTCAAGCCTTCAGCGACCACATTTTGCATAGATTGAATATTCCTTTGCATCAAAGGAAGAGTGCTAAGATACGAATTACTCTGTTGAGTAGAGATACTCAGTACAGGAGAATCCTAAATGAAGATGACCTAGTTGACAGCTTAAAACACCATTCTAATATTGAAATAGAAAAGGTATGATATTGAATACATTTAACTTTAAATGTATTCAATACATTTTCTTTAAAAATAAATATTATTAACACATTATTGCTTATCTTAAACAGGTGGTGTTCAATAGAAAAATAACTTTCAAAAAACAACTAGAAATAATTCGCAATACGGACATCCTGATAGGAATCCATGGTGCTGGTTTGACTCATTTACTATTTTTACCGGAATGGGCTGCAGTTTTTGAATTGTTAGATATTTTTTGTATATACACTAATTTAAATAAAAAACGCAACACTTCGCATAAGAATGACATATAAAGTATTGCGTTTTTTAATTGGAGCACTAAAACAAACTTCTGAATAATTAATTTTATAATTAATGAATCAATTTGATGACAAATTCAGATACAACTGTGAAGATGCTGGCTGTTACAAAGACTTGGCTCGTTTGAAAGGCGTAAAATATTTCACTTGGGAGAATGTGGACAAACTTGTACAACAGGACTCTGTAATTTTAATTAATTTTCATTCAAACTCAATTTTAATTGAATTTATCCTTATTAAATTAAAAAAAAATTATTCATTTTTCTTCCCAGGGCAAACATCCGAACGGCGGGGCTCATGCAAAGTTTACAAACTACAGTTTCGACGTCAAAGAATTCACAAGACTTGTATCGCGAGCAAAGAAACATGTACAGAATCATGAAAAATTTGTCGAATTTTTGCAGCAGTCAAATGTTGTTGTGCAATCAACGAAATCAAAGCTCAGGAAATCATCCAAAGATGAACTATAATTTAAATCGATCTCTTAAGTCTGTACTTAAATCATTTTACAACAGGGTGAAACAAAAAAGACTTGTAAATCAATGTTTATTATTATTCTCTATATTATTACAGTTATAATAAACTTTTATATTATTTTTTACAATGGTCTTGTTCATTATATTATTTCTAGTATAGTTAATGTATATACAAACTAGTAACTAGTATTTTTTGGCTGAATCAAAGGCAGAACTGCTAGACACTGTCATCCAAGCTAACTTCTCGGTTGAGTGTCTCGAAATTTGATTTAATATTTTTGACTTGAGTTTTCGGCTAGTTTGAACAAAGATGTATTACAATTTCAATTGAAATCTACTTCTGTAAAGAGCTAGCACGGCGAGGACGTTGATCCCTGTGTATCCAACGAGAATGTACACAGCTCGCGTGGTGCTCACATACAAAGTCTTCATGCTCATGTTGATAACTCCGGTCATTATATTGGCCATGAGGAAGAAGACCAGACCGTTATAATTGATGGCCTCGATCATCTCCAAACTGCGGCCTTCACTTTCGCAATTTTTCGTGTCCCGCCTCAATCGTCCAGCGACTCGCCTACCGATGACAAAATCAACGATCATCAAATACCAAAGTGTGAAGGTACACAGAGCAATGACCCAAACAACATAGCAGAAGTTGACCAACCTCCTGGACACTCCAAAGGTTTTATCAAAGGTAAACGTCAGAACACAGGCGGCTACAGAGATGACAAGCAGCTGAATGAAAAGCACAAGTTTCGAATTGCACTTGAAGCCGGCGAACAATTTCACGCTACTAGTTTTTTGCCTGCAGGCCGAGTGGATGAGCCTGCCGATGGAGATGCAGCAGAGGTAGAGCCCCACGTATCCTGGCAGAGAAACCAGTCCCTCCCTGTTGGCAGCGACGAAGTTATCCCTCGGAGCGTAGCCGAGGATCCACTCTTTGAAGCCTCTGTTGCTGAGCACGTACTCGTGCATGACCAGCAGCCAAAGTCCCGGAGCGAAAGAGTATTTTGAACTGATTCTTCCCAGGACTAGCGACGAGAACAACTTGACGAAGGCCAAAGTCATAAAGAAGTTCCAGTGCACACCGTACTCGCTCACGTGACGCTGGTAGTCCAGGTACTCGATGGCCAGTGTCCTGCCAACTCCCAGGATAATCAGAGGGACGCAACCTTTCAGGTTCTTCAAAAACGTGCTAGTGAAGGATCCGTGGTGTACAAAACCCTCGTCTCGGGCCTCAGGCGAAACCAGTGCGTTGCTGCAGATGAAGAATCCGACTCCAGTGTCCATCAGGCTGTACCCGAAATTTTCAGTCTTGGCAAACTTCCTGGGGAAGATCTGAAAATCCACCGCGAGGATACTGATGGAGGTCAGCAGGTTCGACATTGCTCGAAAATTTGTTATCATTGAGATCTTGGGCTTGGAGGTTGTTCGAGATCTTGGATGTTTCTTCAATCGCCCGTCAAAGATCGGGACGTAGTTGACGAGGATGATCGCGACGATCATCATGGAAAAGAGGAAGACCAGGTTTTCAGAAAGGATCGTAAAGCTTAGGACAGAGGGAATGGCAATCAGAGCGAACTGAATGCAAAATTGAATGTTCGGACATGACTCCGGGTCGAAAAGGGTCAGGACGAGGCAAGTTAGAAGAATGCTTGTTGCGTTTGGAATGAGGAGGAGAAAAATTTCTACCGGTTTTCCTCCTTCGAGGTTCGAGACGAAGTCCACCTGCTGTTGGTTGTAAGGTTTTTCTACCCAGCTGTCTACAGTATTCTGTAAAATTTAATTCTATAGTTTGAACAAAGAATTTGTATGTTTATTCGAAAAAATTAATTATTTATGAATTTTGCAAAATTCAAAAAACTTTTGTTTATTCTGTCAAAAAATGTTTGCAATAATTCAAAACTTTTTTATAGAAAATTTGTTCATCTTTGACTTGACTTACCATTTTTTATTCTTTCCAAAAATGACTCATCGGATAGTTTATTCATCAGCTGAAAAAGTAAAACATTGAAAACTTTTTTTAACTTACACAAAAAGTTACTTCTTGTTTATGCTTTTCGATCTAATTTTTGTACTAACAATTCATCCAGTTGGAAAGAGAAATAATAATGAATTAACAATTACCTTTCCTTCTGTTGAGATTAATTGTTTTAAACAATTCCAAAGTAAACAACTGAGCCGGCAAATGATCAGATCACAATCACACTTTTGTTTAGCATGCTCTTTGAAATCCACTAACAATTATATTTATCAAAAAATTAGTTTATCCAATCAGATCATTCAACTCATGCGATCTCCTATTTTTCTATAATTATTGTATATCTATTTTTCTAATCGGACATAATTGACATTTTTTGAGAGACAATCCGCAATTCAGCGTTCGCAAATGCAGAAAACCCTTCGTGTTTTCATCTCGTCTTTGTCTAGTTACTCCAGCCGTAGACATTACTTTCAATCGCAAACTCAGTCATTGTTGAACGCAACCGAACTAGAATTTCAAAGCCAGTTGCGTTCAGAATTGTCGTTAACCGACGTTGAGGCATGCTTGTTGCAAAATAGATAACGCGATCTTCCGTCCTTGTCGAGTGTCAGAAGAGCAAGCAAGTGTCAGGAGAAATCGGCCGAATGACAACATCATATCAAGTGCAGGGAGTTGTTCATCAGCGTACCGCAAACCACCGGTTTGTTATGACTGAAATTAAATATTTATGATCGACTTGTGCTAGACATTGTTTTTTTTTTTCGAAATGAATGTGTTTATGCTGAGACTTCAGAGGCATTCATGCCAATAAGACAGGCTGTTTGAAAATTCGCAACTCAAAGAGGTCGGGTGCAAAAAAAAGAACTCAAAATGAGGGGCATTTTGATTTTTGATCATCTGAACGACGTCTTGTTCACCAAGTGCGATAAGGAGTTTGTCAGACATGTCCATAAACTCAGCCTCCAACAAGGTTTAGTGTCAGAAAATAAGGTGAAGATGAACTTTTATTTCATTTAAAAAAACATTTATTCAATTTTTCCAGGATTTGAAAACAATTGTCTTCAAGTAAACATTTACTTGCTTGTTTAACTGTTCAAGTTGATCTTGAAAAATCATCTACGATTTGTTTTTTTTTCTTTTTATTATATAATAAATTTGCTTTTAGGAGGACAATAAAGATGACATCAAGCTTAGTGCAAACATAATTGTGCAACTGTTCTCTCCAATTGTCACCTCTCAACAGGTAATGTCGTCCCAGTTTGGCAACATCTACACGAGCATAAAATGTCAAAAGGGAATAAACATGGTCTTCGATGAGTTCATGGGCTTCACTTTTATTTACATCAGCAAACAACAAATTAATCTCATGCAAAGGACTTTGGGCGTCTGTATTTCTATAGTTCGACGACTTTGTGGACCTGATGTTGCAACGTAATTTATTTTCATAATTTAAAATGAATATATAATAAACTCATTTAATAATTGAAAACATTTTTTATTCTCATTCGAAATAATTTTTGTTTTATTCAACAAAAAATTATTCAGATTAAGAAAAACGAAAGGTTGTGTAAATATAAAGATGTAAAAACGAAGATCGGAATGTCTTTTAGATTGAAACAGAGCAAACAAAAAACATGCCTGGTATCATCGTTGCTCGATGCTTGGGTGCATTTATGCGAAGTAGAACAAAGCATGCTAACAGAGGCCGTGGAACAGTTATCGGTCAACGTAGATCTGGCTTCAGCTACTTTGAAAGTGCTTAGTGACGCTGCGGACAAGCTTAAATCCCACTCGGAGTTATCGAGCGTCCATATCCTGGTTCTGGTGGAACACAAATTTTTATCTCTATTTTCAACGAAGAATGCTCAGGACCTCGGCACTGCTGACATCTTGTTCATGATACTCCTTTGTCATGTCGTTAATGGTAAAAACAATGAAAGCGACGATATTTTGTTGTTTCACGACGATCTTCCAAGGGAACAGGATAGTACGAGTTCAACAAAATTGGCAAACCCTACATCTCAAGACATTTCGCATTTGTTTGGTAAATTACAAATAGAATGGTTTTCAGTTGATACAAAAAAGGAAAATATAAAATGTCTTTATCTTTAGGGGACTCGAGAGAGGCATCGATAAGTGAAAATCTCTGCAAGTTGGCAGAAGATGGACTCTATAGTCAGTTGGTGTTACTTGGATCGGACGAAATATTTACAGCCAACGCAATTCACATATCAGAATTGGAGAATGGAATTAATTTGCTAACAATTGTGGAAGTGACAAACCAGTCGATCTCTACTGGTCTTTATAATGCCTTCCATCATCTGAACATCATCATCGGTCTTCAGTTGCAAAGAGACATCGACGAATTAAGAACGGCTTTTGATAATCTTGAAGTCGCGATCAAAAAGATAATCGATGGGATTAAAAAGAATCGGTCAAACGTGAGCAACGACGTTGACATGAGTCAGAGACGAATGCAGGCACGCTGGAGCTTCGTTCGTAAGAAGTACAACGAGTTGCTGAAATCGAGAGATCCAGAATCCATTTTGCAAATCGAGTCCAACACAAGCAGTTTCGTTGATTCCATGAAAGATCTGTTTAGACTGACTTGCTTTGATAAACAGTTTCTTAAACAGGGAACGGATGTCATTGTTACGAGCAGCAGACTCGTCGGACAGAAACTCATAGACTTCAGTGACTTTTTGAAAGTCAAAGCCTTGAAGAATTTCACTCTTGGATCATATCCTTTTTAAGCTAGTGTTCATTTTCATCTTAAATTTCAACTGAATGTTCTTTTTTCATTTCATTGTTCGCATTGTACTCATGTGTACTGTTTTTGCAAAAAAATTTTGCTCTTTTGGTGTTTTCTTTGGTGCTTTGTAAGTCTATGTTAAGTTGTTGAAACGCTAATACGCTATATATCCTTAATATATGTTATGTGATCACGAGAACTTCCCTAACGATCAACAAGTATTTAGAAGAATTCCCGGGTCTTGTGCATTTCATTTACATTGATCGAACAACTCATCGGCTGACTGCACCGACGATAGACTTCACAAATCCAGAAACGTTAACTTTAACAAAGACAAAAGTAGTTCAAGTCTTTTAATTAAGCAACAAATCTTAATTGTAATGGTTAATAATTAGTATCATTGCTTTTTTATTTCAGATATGGAATATGGTTGAACAGAGCAGAATACATCTGAAGGAAGGCCAAATGTCTGTGATGTGGAAAGATACTACGTTTAATTACTCCTATTTTCTGTGGTTTGAAGATAATATGGTAAAAAATTATCAAATTAAAAAAATAATCATTTTGTTTTCTGCTTTCTAATTTGTTGAATTAATTTTTTTAGGGTACTCCGCTCAAATGCAAAACATATATTAATCATTTATTAAAAAATTTTCCCATCCCAGGGTTGATTTGCGGTGACTTTTATAGGTAGATTTTTTTTACTATATTTATCATTAATCACAGTCGTTACTAGTTAATTGGTCATATTTTGTTTCCAGAAAATTAGCGGAAACATGTTTTCCAAAAATATCTCCGAACAAAATACGAATGTACGAATTATATTGCATACACTTGGGATTGGCTACGTCTTCCTGCGTTTTGGAGCATTCTAGGAGACTCGCTGCCACAATATGGGAAGTCACAGGAGTGCCAAATAATCCGGTGGACATACTATAAAACCAATTATAACAAACGCATAAATGTCTTCAATTGAATAGTCGAATTTATATTTATACATTTTTTATTGGTAAATGTTAACTCACGTCTAGACCAAATTACCATTTTATCTTTCAATGACTTTCATGTTGTGTTCTCCTGTACGTCTATAAAAAATTGTACATATTCTTAAAAGTTACGATTCACAATATATTTAAATTGATTTAATTATATTTTTTTTAATAAATCACCGTGTCAGTGACATTTTATATCTAATTTTCTTTTAATGCTACAGCATTAAAAAATCTTATAAGAAATTTAAACTTGGATTATAAAGTACATCTATTTATACAATATATTGGTATAGTGACCGATAAAATAAAATTAAATAAGTATATAGACAAAATTCCTTTATGTACCGTTCAATTTTATTGACTTCAATATTAACATGAAAAATATATGAACAAAATATTTTGTTATTATCGTAATTATTGTTTTGTTCATGTATAAATTAACATTATAAAGAAATCTTAATTATCCTAATCAACTTTGTTTGTTATCACAACATATACGGAAAATTAAATCAGTTATTAAACTTTTATATAAATGCTTTCTCTTAACTTTAAATCCGACAGATAGATCTGTGATTTTAATATCCGACATTATCTATTGAACCTCTGTTTGGCATGACGCGTCGTCATAGGTATAGATTTGTGAGAAGTGATTGATCTTTTTTCAAAACTTGCTTCAGATGTATGATAATTGTCCTAATGAAAAATATATATACACAAATAAATGAATGTAAATAAATATAAAAAATAGATTCGAATAATTTTATTAACTATCAAATCTCAAAGACCGAAAGTAAATTTGAATTTTTAAATAATGTTCAAATTTAACACTCATTCAAATATCGTATAAAAAATAAATATTTTTATACCATTCAAATATAAAACTGAAGTATATTTAAATAAATAGTAATGATCAAGTTGACTTTCAGTCTTCAAGTTTAAATGTTTGAAAAAAATGAATACTGAAGTTAGATTCAAATTAAATTTCATGTGTAGTATACCTTGTCAGGGTCTGACTTTGCATTTACTAACTTCTGAAAGGAATCGAAAGTGTGGTTGTGTGCACTTGATTGGTCTACAGGGTCAAAACTTGAGTCGCTCAAATCTAGCAAACGATTTTTTTCAAGCATTTCAATTCTTCTCTTAATCGTTACTAAATGTTCCTCTAAAGATGCGACTTCAGCCTCGCTTTTGCTCAATTCTGGACACAATTGCCTCAGTTTTATTTCTGCCATTTTCTGGATTGTCGCAACTGCTTCCAACCCGGATTTCCTCGATAATTCAGAACTGAAAATTGATTGACAATAATAAATAGATGTTAAATTCAAATCCTTTTATTTGTGGGACTTGTTTATTATTAAATGAAATCCACATTGTATACCTGTGGCTTTCGATGTATTCGCTCAAGGAATCTGCACTTTTGTTTCGGGAGTTGACCGGTCCTGGTTTGTAACTTGTCGCGTCGTCTGCCAGATTGTGTATTTTCAATTGCAGTGGTTCCATAGTCCTACAAATAGCATTGCTGTATTAATACATTGTACCATTGCTGTTCTGATTAAGGATAGAGAAAAAAATGACTTTAGTTCCAGACATTACCTGTTGCGATATCGATAGAAGATGTACTGGTATTTATGAGTCGCTTTGGACGAATTCATTGTATTGTTTAAAAGGCACATGATGAATTCATCACTTCCAAAATGAAATTTGTTAGAGAAATGTTCAGCGAACTGTTTGTGCAAAATTTTATCCATGAAAGTTAGATTTAGATCCCGATGCTTCCTCAGTCGAAACCATCCTATTATCTTGTTCTCCTTGTCTCTGATGTACGAGCTGATCTTTAACGGATCTATTTGACCGGCTGAATCGTGGAACTTGTCAATCGATGGACAAGTCATGACTGAGTTTATGTCTACGAAAATAATCCATGTATTTATTTTTCATATATAGCTAAAAGAGTTATAGCTCGAACAAAATTTTGTTGAATTATTTACAAGATGAAAATCAACTCACGGATGTGCTTTTTCTTCTCCTCCACCTCTCTGTCCATGTCAGTGACATTTTTTGTGACATAAAGGTGAACGTTACCCAACAAAAACCCAATCTGCAATGCAAAATTGTTGACAGTGAGGTCTTTAATTATTTATTTCAGTATGAACAGAATTGTAGGTTAGAATGGCGAAACATCAACAACACGGTTTCGTTGGATTCGGAGTAGCTAGGGAGGATGAAATTTCATGATCATGGAATTGTTGTATTGGTTTTTCACCTGATTGTCGTTGCTGCGAAAATTTTCGTAGAATAACATAGATAAAGCAGCACCTGACACTGTAACAATCACATCGTTATTCGCCATGTTGGATAATGTGGAAAGTGACTTTGTTCGCCTAACAAACTCTGACGTCGAGGAAGAACTCTGAGGAGTGAGAGGCATCGTTTTGAATCTTTGAATTGATGATCCAGCATTCTTTGGAGAAGAATCTACAAAATGTGAAAAAGACACTGATAATGAAATTTCAAAACATTTCAGCATAACAACTGCTGAAAATTTACATTGAAAACAATATTGAAAAATAAAATCATAATATCATAGATTTATTTTATCAATTTTACATTTTGAAACGTATGATATTCAATAAATCAAGCAATTGCCATTTTATTATCTATTACGACTTACCTGAATTTGGAAAATATTTAGAAAATAATCCTGACATTGAATTAAACATCTTCAAACTTCAAACTGAAAAAAAAACAACGAACGATTTTAAAACATGGTTGTTTTAAACTATACCTTGGAAAACTGCTGATATCATTTTTTTATAAATTATTTAATCTATGTAAATAATTGACTAGAAATTGAAATTTACTTATGAAATTAAAAATGCTTTACATTCTAAATGAATATGAGAAAACAAATGAAATTCATTAACGGTTTTAAGTTTTTTTTTTAATAGAAAATTGATCTTTCCTTTTCCAATTGTTTTGAAACTGAGAAAATTAACCTCGGAAACAAACCTTCGGGTCAACTAATTGTAATGTTAAATTTCTGTTTACATTTACAGATCTGAGCTTACCTTTCAACGAAGCTTATAATTTCGATTTTCTAGTTTTTAACTTTTTGATTGAGTTCACTTTTTCACAATAATTTAGATAAATTTCAGAATGGTCAGATAAAACCAAAACTTTTGTCTGTATAGCATGGTGGTGCACACTGAAATATGATCCAACCGATTCTCAAAACCAAAATATTGCGTTCGCAGCGCCAGAAAACGCCATTCAATCTTATTTACATTTGCGACAAAATAAAAATCACGCCAGAAAAAGGTTTGCTTACATTCAAAAATGTGAAATAAAAAAATACAACTAAATGAACAACTAATTATTTTAAGGGGATGAATGAAGGTCGGCGTTTATAATAAAACAAGTTGAGGTCCTGTTTTATGAATAAACATTAAAAGACCAAACAAAATATATCAGGCGATTCATATAGTTGCAAAGAATCGCCTGATATATTTTATTTAGTCATTCAATGTTTATTTTTGACACAGGACTCCAACTCGTTTTTCATAAATTCCGACCTTTATTCATCGCCTTAATATTACCTTTTTTTTAATATTACTAATTAATTATTACTTCTGTTTTTAAAATAAATAGAACTTTCGAAAGTTTTTTATTGAGACAACAATTATTTCTGTAATTTTATTGAAAAAACGATTAGGATGGAATATTGAGGAGAAGAAAAAATATTGTTCAGTTTTTGCTAAATGAATGAAAAACACAATTTCATTTATTTTATATATACTCAGCACAACAATTAGAAGGCACCCTAATATTTTACGATGCTTTAACAATTATTAATTTTTACAAATTCGATAAAAAACATTATTTTCTCACTCAATGGGAAAAGTGTGCATTTTTCCCACTAATAAGACAAAGTATTGTACTCAACTTGTTGGGCAAGATCTCACTTGTGAGCATGATCAGCTTTAGTTAAGTAATCTACTATAATTTCTGTTCGATTAAAGTTTTCGATTTCATATTTTTCCAACGTTTTACTTTCATTACTTTTCCAACGCATATGTCAAAGTTATGATTGTTTAAAAAATGTCCACAAGTTTTGATGTGTCCTGTAATTTTCGTGCTAATATACATAAAAAAAAGTTCATTTCTTGAATGAACACTTTTTTATTCAAGGGCGGATCTAGGGGGGCCTCTCCTTTTAGTTCAATGTTTTTTTAATTTGGAAAAGGTCAAATGAATGCAATTTCGTTAAATTTTGTATAATTTTTTTACGATTTTTAATATATGGATTTTTAAATCATGCAAATAATATATTTTAGCGATTAATGAAAAAATAGGGGGGGGGGGGGTAAATTTGAATAGACCCCTTCAAAAAATGTTCTAGATCCCCCTTTGTTTTATTGGCCGACAAAATTTAGTTTATTATACTTTTTAAAATGAAAAACTAAGGGGCTCCGTCTGCTAAGCGGGCTGCGCCCCTACGCGCTTCGCGCTCCAACCCCCAATTTTGCTTTAATATACAAAATCTATTGAAAATCAATGAAAATAAAATTTAAAAAATTTTTATTTATGAATAGAAAAAAATGAAATAACGTTGGAATGAACTCGTGAATTGCAAAGAGTTACTTAACATCTGAAGAAACAACGCATGTGTCCATACATTGCGTGATGTTCAAACTGACAACAAACTAAACGAAGAAGACTGTATCGGTAAACCTTGCTCTCCCGAAATATATGCCCGTCTCACGAGTACGTTGAGTATTTCTAGCCCGTATTATAGAGAATAGTGCTGCTGACCGTGTGATGTAAGCGAAAGGCCTTTACTTTGCTCGATGCTGAAGACATCGGGACATTCGTCAAAGTCGTTCACTTAACATAATTTGTTTTTCAAATTTATATCAAAATTCACACCGCATAAAATTTCGATCAGACAAGTAACGACGCAACGCAGTTTTCTGTCTCGAGTTTATTGAAAAAAAAAATCATGGACAGTGACGCTTGGGATTATCTGGGCGAAAAATGGGAGCACATAGATCAGACGGTGAGATATGAAAACAAATCTATATTAATGCCTTAGAAATAATCATTTCATCGATTTCATTTATCTTTCATCTTGCGACATTTAACTCCATCCATGTTTAAACAAAATCCATGTTTTGTATGCGCATTTTTGTCTTTTTTTCATCCTTTATATATTCATATAAAAGTGTAGATGCACAATAGATATGCACATTTTATTATTTAAACATTAAAAAAAGAACCACAGACAAAAACAAACAATTTAAAAACATTGCAATTGAGAACAAGTTTTGACAATTATTTTTATCATCATCGGAATGACGTCTTCGGTTTTAATTTGTTGGAAATAATTTCTGATCGCATGGTTTCCAATTCGAAACGTAGTAATTAGCAGGATATTTTAAGAAACGACTATCGACTCTCGTCTAACATTTTTGCGAGGATGATCTTTTACTTACTGACATGTATCTTCTTTTGCGTTTAAAACTCTTAGCATAATTGTTCCAACATTTAAGAACATATTGATAACCCTCGCGAATAGTGTCTTGTTTTAAAATTTTTGCAGAAGACCGTCTGATCTCCTATTTAAATATCATAGAGATTAGGCAGTTTTCAGTGATATTTTGAAACGAGACACTATTCGTGAGGGCCATCGATATATGTTACTTTCTGATGGCAATGTTGGCTGTGACAAAATGTGTATGAGATATATTTTCATGTAATTGTTAACACACACTGTAATAAAAGTAATTGTATTCATATTGTACACACTTGTTTCCGACGCAAGTGTGTTCGTCATCACTGATAAAAATGCATTACCCGTTCGTTTTATGTAATTTGTCAATGAATGACATGCCTAAAAATTGAATTATTTTATTTTATTAAACCTGATGAACAATGATTAAAAGAATTTTCTTTCAACAAAATACTACAAATATATTTTTATAAAACTGTTTATTGAACTGTCAATTGAAAAATAAATAAACATTATCGGTGATTTCTTTAGCAAAACGTATTGGAAGTTAAAAGATGAATCGCGAATTTTGGCCATCATTCAAAAGTACAACTTCTTGTAAACATATTGAAAGAATATTTGCTACAAGATTATAATTTCGAAAAAAAAAATGTTAACTTCAATTTGTATTTGTATATAATAATAGAAAAGCTTTTTTTTAGGAAAACAAGTGAACACTTGACAAATAAATTAACGAATGGTTATGAATCAGTAAACTGTCAAAATTATTGTTTCAAATTGGTAAAAATGGTGATAGTTGTAATATGTGATTGGAAGAAAAGTGATGGATTATACTATAGGTCAAAACGCGGTAAATATTTCATCCAGTGGACGGTTTGGATCTTTTAGAATGATAATGTTAGAGTTTTATGAATGAGACTATTCTAATTGCAGTGTGTCGTCGTTCGAAGAGTTTCGTGCTGTGTGAACGGTCAATCCAAAACAGCCGTCAAAAATCAGGCAACTGTAATTTATTATAATTATTATTTTTAGATTTGATCAATTCAAATTGTAGATATTTTTTATATTATCAGAGTATTATAACATTATTTTTAAAAGTTATGGAATGTTAATTACATCCGAATAATTGTATCAACTTAATTTATTTTTTAAACAAACTTTTGAGAATTAGTTTAATTTCAACTTGCAAAATATTTCACGTTACCTTCATTTTTAAATGTTCTCTCAATTATTTTCTGAAGGAAATAAGTTATTATTATCCAGAAAGAATTATAGAAATTAGAATTCTTATCACTTGCCAGTTATGAAAAGAATGCGCACTTTTATATATTTATTGTTATTCAGTCTCACATTTTAAATTACATAATTGTTTATTTCTTATGTACTGAAAAAATACTATAATTGAACATTATTTTCATAATTATAATTATTATTTATAATTATGAAATTCGGTAAACCATTACTTATAATGCAATGGAAGTTTCAAATGTAAAAAATAGCGACATCATTTTTAGTAAACCGATGAAAATGGGAAGAAATATTATTTACAGAGTGTTAATATTAAAGCACCCGTGATAATCGGATATTATAGGTCGAAATATAAAACATATTTTGTATGTAAATTTCTCCAAAAAGATAAGAGGATGAAATTCGACAGAAATGGAAATATAAAATTGTCCAAAATCTTAAACGCAGCTTTGATAAGGATATGTCAACATTTCCAAAATAGTAATGTTGTACAATCAATCTAATACTTTAACCGAGACTTTAACTTTAAAAAAAAACTCAAAAACTTCCGATTGTTTTTAGGAACAATTATAAGTGCTCTAAGATATTTAAAAACAAAATATAAAGATAAGTAAAACATAAAAAAATGAAATGTTTAATACGAAATTCCGGTATAAAAATTTTCATTGAGTCAACAATTTGGGATTGGGAATTGACGTTTATTCCATTCATTCATCAATAGTGAATTAAGAAATGAATTCTTTATAGAAGGCTAAACCAAGTGAATGTGTAGGGATTACAACTCGACTTCCCTGATTTTGCCTTTTTACCTTTTTAAAAGGTTGAAAAATTAATACTTTATTAGTTTTTTTCTTTGGGTTCGCAGGTTTTTGACTCGCTAAAACGTTATTTCATTGAAATTCATTAGTTTAATGAGTGTTTACACAATTCATGAAACTGTAGTGCCATAATAAGATTAGTCTAATCCTCAATTCGTCTTAGGCATAAACCTTGAACAATAAAAGAGCGGAGTACCATATCAGCTTTAAAATTACCTAGATGATAAAAAATCTAAAGCAACAGAATTGTGTGTTGGTTATAGTGCAAAAGCAACTTAAAAAATACGACATTTCAAATCGAACATTTTTATTTCTGTTTTCAATTATTCATTGCTCGAAACAATATGTACGATAAGATTTTATGAACAATAAAATTTAAGCTTGTCATTTTTTGAGTGGACTGCACATATTTTTCATTTAATGACATGAATTATTTATGATAAAAATTTACAGCATTGTAAATTAAAAAAAAAAAAAACACTAATCAGTTCATTTTAGGTAAAACGATAAAAAAATTTTAGTTTTCAGTAAAGTTTTGCGAATATTTTATAAATAAAAATGCCAAAAATTATAAACCCATTTATTGTTATCTATTAGATTATCGATAAAAATTTATTCACTACACTTCATGATTGTCATAATTACCCGATAATCAGGCAATTCATATTTTATTACAGTGTTTTAAAATTACAAATAGCAAATAAAACTTCCATAGTACATGTTTATCTTTGTTTATCAAACTTGTCAAGAAAGTTGTCTTTGTTTCTATAAACGATAAAAATTGTTACAAAATATTCAACGAAAAAAAGGGCAATTATATTCAGATTGGTATATTAATAATTAAAATTGTATGAGTCTGACGGATTGTTTATTAAGCCTATCAATTTTATTTATAATGTTATTTGTATTTCTTTTTAGAAACAAATAAAATTACTCTAAAATATTTAAAAAAATATGAATATAAGTAAAACATCAAAAAGTGCAATATCTAGAGAAAATTGCAGGGGCATATGAAATGTTACGTTTTCTCATTCAAAGAAAATCAATAGAACCATCGCAATTTCTAGTAAAATATATTACTGAAATTGCGTCACTCTGATGAATCTTTTGCAATGATAAATATAGCCAAAAAAATTGTATTGAATTTTAACCCCAAAAAACCGTATAACAATAATCTTGATGCTTTTTCATCCTAAATAAAATTGCAGATTGATGCAATAATTGTTATTAAATTTATCACTATATTGATGAAGATAAGCATTTTTGTAACACAAAAATTGCCTCATAAAATCGTTTCAATGCAGAAATCTTTTCGTGAAAATAGTTTAAAAAAGGAAAAATTTTAGTGCGATAACAATCAGCATATTCGTAAATCTGCCTGCATTATTTGCTATCTATTTCTTAGACCGTTCAGTTCTTAGAAATTATTTTCATGAATGCAATGGAAAAAAAACTCATGTCACGAACATGAGGAAATTTCATGGATTTTTGCTCAGATTTTTGCACGGTGCGAAACAAAGTTTGTAAGATTGTTGTTTCGTTTCAAAAGCTGAAGTCGAAGCTAAAAACCGTTTGCTCTTATTATTTAAAAAGAAACTTAGCTCTTGTGGTCCAAACTTGTTGCAAAAATTATAAATTTTTTTATCTGGTCAAAAAAATGTATCAAATCAAATTATAAAAAGGCATTGTAATTTAATGCATTATATATTGCATAAAGGAATTACTTTTTAGTTTGACCTGGTCCATTAATGCATTATATAGTAATTTTGTCATTAATAAACAAGAATTTACATCAGCACCTACGCTATCATATACATACCCACAACCGGTTTTCCTAACAAAATTCAAGCCACGCCTTTTTAAATATTTTTGAAATTCCAAGGATCTGAAATACTTATTTTAAAATACTATTTTTTTTTATTTTTGATTTTACAACGCCACATATTAAATTAATTATAATTTTTGATTGACTACTTTGAGAAAATTAGGAGTCTTAGAATTAAAATGTGTCCTTACATCAACTAGTTTAAAAAAAAAAATCTCTATCAGGATGCATAGTTTTAGATTCAAAACGAAAGCAAGTTTGAAATAAAATTGTTCAAAAATATGTGAATGAATGATATACTCATTTCCTGAATTTTTTCATACAAAAGCTGGTCTATTTATACTTATGTCAGGCCATTTAACATTACTTCTACACTATTCAGACTTGATTCACAACGTTTACAATTTTATAAAAAAAAAAAAAAAAAAAAAAAACAATAAATGTAGTTAATTAATTTTTGTTCAATTAATTCAGTTTGGCATAACTTCTTATTAGATAAAAAATTAATTTTACACTCAATTTTTGTGTATTACTAGACTAGACTACAATAATTTCGCGCTTCTCGTATTTCATCAGTTTATCTAATTTACCAACTTTTCAAGTTGTAAACGTTTTTAAAAACTTTTTTAAATATGTTTTTAAAAATTCCGCAATTCCATTTCGTTATAAGCAGGGAGAAACAGTTCTTTTCGTATTGTTCATTTTGTTGAAAGTAGTTTCATGATCAAATCCAGCTGGCGCTCCGTCAAATCAGAATCTGTACATGGATCATTACGCATGCGCGCCGTTAGCAAATTTTTTGATTTTCTGGCAGGATCAATTTCTTCGAAGTCGTTCTATAGCTATATTCATATGAAGTCTCTCATTTTATCATTAGTTTCTAATTAAAATTGAAACCATAAATTAGATTATCGTGACTAAATAATTGATGATAATTGCACGTTTGCACGTGACATTATGAGATACAAGAAATTATAGTCAATGTTATATACAGACGAACTGATGACGTCAAGAAGGATCGACCGCTCGTGCCCCTGCGACTGACCAATCAGACCAGCGCATTCGTCCCTTTATGACTACACGATCGAACCGTTGCGTCATCGCTGCTCAATTTTGCATCATTTTTGCACTCAGTTCGATCGAACCGCAACCGCTGCAAATCTGTGACGAAATAATTTATTATGTTGTTTACATCACCAAGCGTAAAAAAAGAAAATTAATGGCCAAAAAAGAGAAACAACAATGTTTTGTCATTTTTCAATCGTTTTTCTTGTATTTTTCTTGCATTTGCAAAAAAAGACTATTATGCAATCGGCACGAGTCGTACAACCGTGCTGGTTGCAACGGATCAGAGCGAATTCAGTATGTAAACACGCGAGATGACGAAATTTCTGAGAACCTTTTTTTTTTGTTTTTCATTAATCAGCCTGGGCAATCAGGTTCCGAATGTCAACTTTGGTTATCGTAAAGCTTGACGGAATCACTTTCCGTTCAATGACGTAATCGTTGATAAAATATTTCAAATGATGCGTAGGATAGGTGAAAGAGCAATGTCTTCTTTGACGCCTACGCGTTAAAGTGTTACACTTTTTTTTTTATTTCCATTTATTTTTGAGTGGCACAACCGTGTAATTGTTGGACCCGAGGTTGGACCGTTACTCATCACCTTATCTTTGAGGATAAAAAACAGACTTATCTATCGGCTCATTAGAATTCAATCGCCAATGAAATGAGAAACGAGCCGGGATGAAGATAACAGTTTTTTGTCTTCTTAAATGAGTGGGGAAATTCGTTTCAAGCGTTTGCCTTCGTTCGTTGACAAGAATGGATTTAGAGGAATACTGCACATTTCGGAGAAAAAAATTTGTTTGACGTAACGGGTTTAATGATTTCGTACAATGCTCGTGACCTTTTTGCCCTTGAGACGGCGATTAAACGAGCCTCCGTATTGCGTTTACCGATCAACACGAAAAATGACAGTACGGACGGTCGGGGTAAGGGAAATTTAATCAAGCGACAGACGGGGAAGGGGAAGACCTCAAAGAGGGACTTATCAGGATTTTCATCTCAAATCATTTTGACAATTTGTAAACAAATTTGCGAACCAATCTTATGATGTAAACAAAAAATCCACCGTCACTTTCGATCTGGGCAGAAATCTCGTTAGATTATAATCAAGCAGTGAAAGTAAACGAAAAAAACAGGAAAAAAATTTAAATCAACATTGTTTTTTTTTATTTATGAGTTGAAAAAAAGGGTGAGAGGAGGGCGAGGCGCCACCTTATTCCCCTTCTTGGTTCTCGGCTTATCACGCATGCCTTGCGACGAATCCAAAGCCGTGTCCCACTCCGTTTCTATGAGACGAGGAAAGGCATGGTGTGCGCGTGCAACGAGAGCCGACCCGAGAGCCGCCGACTTGCAGAGAAATTCAGTTTACTTCAGTCAGCATCGAGCCGACCGAGCGCGTCCTCGGCTTGCACGTTGTGTGTTTAGAAAAGTTGTAGCACCGAAATTGAAGCGTGTCGTCAACTCTTTGAATTAGTTACCGATCACTTACCCGGGCTTTATGGACAGGATGAAGATGTCACCAGGGATGTGTGCAAGTGATCTGATCAAACCGGAGGTGAGCGATCGATCGATATTCCGCGCATCGACAATGTGAGCCAGATGACACAGTGCCCGTTACGTCATGTGTCAAACTTTTGCATCAATAATACAATTCGATATCTGTGCGCGATTAACCATTCACGTTGTCATGCATCATTACCACGTTTTTTTTCCTTTTTCATTTGGCTTTTTTGGGTGAACATTTAAACGGCTAATCCATGCGACTTTACAAAGCCGCTTTCAAGGATGATGTTTCAGATCCTCCAAGACGCCCAAGAAAATGAGATTATTGAATCTGTAAGACGTCTGTTATTTTGTTTACCTCTCTCGCTTTAAAGATTTTCCATCCTACGGCCTGTCAACGATTGACTGTCATTGGGTGCAAACAGCGATCATGTCGGTTTAACAAGATGCCATTGATTTTTCATTACGAGATTAATGAGACGGTGCATTATGTCATCGTGCCGGTATCTTGCGTAGATCGTGAAATCTGATTGTTGTCATGTTGCATTTCTCGCGCGGGGTGCGGCGACTCTTGAATTCGATTGCAAGATTTATTATAGGGCAAGAATAGACACACAAAAAATACGAAACGCAGCACGAAGAGGGAAGCACCAGATGCTCCGATCGATTTTCCACGTTACAAAGTCACGAGGACAGTTTTTAACCTTACACTCTATGCCAGTGTCGTGTACCTCTTAACCTTGAAATTTTGCCCAGCCATATGTTTTAAAATTTATGTACCAATATCAGTCGGTAAAGCCCTAAGCTTAAAATAACATTTTTTTTGCAATGACATTTTTTACTATAACAAAAATATTGTTTTATTATAAAACATTTTTCAATTAAAAAATAACATTTGTTAGTTACCAAACAGTAAAATTGTTATGAAACTTCATTGCTATTAACAAATGTATAACGTCTATCATTTTTTTACAAGATTTTAGTATAAAATTATAATATGGAGCTAAAAGGTTCAATTTATGAAGGGGCGGTGGTTTTTTTTAATTACAACAATGTCTTAATTTGTTTATGATAATTAGTGTTGTAATGATACAATGAAAACTCATTGTTGAGATGTCATTTTATTATCAAGCTCGCCTGTGCAATGTGTTAATCAATTAATGTTGAAATTAGCGCCGGACTAGGGATCAATGGTTGAACGTTGATCGCAGTATTTGTTCATTTGTGTTTCAAAACGTATAAATTTTTTTTTTCAAATTGATTTAAATTGTTGAATTAGATGTTTTAATTATTGTATAATAATGGTCATAAGAAGGTTGAAGTTGGTTATTGATATATATAGTTAATTGCTCACACAAACTTGCTATTTTTAAAGATTAGAATTTCCAACTAAAATATTTCTAATGCTGCAAACGTTTGCAAATGAATATAATTTGTAAATACTATTTTGAAAAAATTAATTGGCAATAAAATTGTAACTAATTAATTCGAACAAATTGTTATTTATTTGTGCGTTGAAAACTTTATACATACATTAGAATTCTGTTAATTCATTTTTTTTCATACACATTTGTCCAACGTTTAAATATCAAATGATTTTATATAAAACAAATTTCGTTGAAAAATACAAAATTTATTACAAATTATAATTTTTTCTTGAATAAATACAAGTACTTGGATGTGTGAATCATTCTTTTTTATAAGATAGTGTATTTCTAATTCACCCCGGAGATCAGTAATGATCTCCGGGGCGATCAGAACTGAATATATAAAATATAAATAGAATACAAAACTTTGATACTTTAAGACTATTTAAAGTATAAAATACTTTCATCAAGGTATTTTCTTGTTTTTTTTTTTCTAGCTGTTTTGTATGTTTTGATATTTTCATTCAGTTCTAAATGAATGAACAAAAAAGTAAATAATTTAAAATTGAAAGTCACGATTCAAGCAGAGAAGAATCTATTTAAACAGTGATTGATCAATTAAAAAAAAAACAAATTTTTTGAGGTTTCGAAAAAATTTAAAAGTGAAATGTTCCAAAGACCGAAGTGCAAAACCAAAATTAAGCAAATAAAGTTCAAATATTACTTGTCAATTAAAAATTTAATGTGAAATAAATGGAAATAACAATTGTCTCAGCAGTGTGCACTGGCGATTATTGGTGTAATTACGGAGGTTAACATAGTCGTATAGTTAATAACGAGCAATATTTTTGAACATATCCAAAGGTCTTTGGACTTATCAATTTTCTTTCTAGGACAGTTAGAAATCTAGCTAACTTTGTCACTCAGTATTTTATTTACAACTTTTCAAGTCAATTACTGTATGAAGAATTTTGTTTTTTCCAATTCTGAGATTAGTTCACAAAAAAAACTAATTATGAAGTAATAAATACAAACTATTACGTAAAGGCACCAAAAATTACAAAAAATAATGCAAATTTTGAAATGAAGAAAACATATATATTTATTATGAAATCATATGATTTTTTAAAGAAACGAAAAAAAAAAAAAAAATACAGAAAAATTAAAGAACAGATATTTGGAAATTTATTATTCAAAATTTTGTTGTAGCGAAGTTGTTTATTTTCACCACATAAGAAACTTACAAAAATTGTATAACGAAAAAAGTAAAAAGATAAAAGAATTCTGAGGATAGTTTGTATTGTGCTCAATATAATTACTTACTATTAGTACGATTTTGAAAAAGTTCATCGCGTGATCATCTGATTTACATTCTAGAAAAACTAGTTTTCAATGCGGAAATACTCATGAAACTCGCATGTTCATGAAATGCGAGTGCGTCGTACTCATACATATACAACTATCAATGATTCAAGAGAAATAATTATTAACAGCGTTTTTTGACATTTTTATATTTCAAAGCAAATAAAAAGTATCCATTCATCAGAAATTGAATTATCGACTAATACATTTTTTTTTAAATTAAAAAAGAAAAATAATTGCAAATAAAAGCTTGAAGGAAAAACAAAATTTGTAAGAAAATTATCTTCATTTTTTTCTGTTGACTTATTGAGGTACAATAGAAAAAACAAACTTTATTTTTTCAGTGTGAGCTGAAAAGAAAAATTATTTTTCATAGCTGGAAAAACAGAAAACGGAAATTTTCATTAGCTACCGAGCGGTAATTAAAATTATTATTTCTTCAAACTTTGCCGTTTGAAGTCAAACTTATTATCGTTTTGCAGCCAATAAATATCCTTCAATCTAATGAGGCTTGGTTCGTGACTTTTGCATTGGAACTGTATAACGATTGCCAATGCATTTTGATTGATTAATAAACACAAATTTATTCTTATCACAGAAACACTTTCGATTCAACCGATAGACTTAATTTAAAATTAACAAATATGAATGAAAATTTTTTTGATCGTTGTTTTAAATAGAGAAAGGAAAGTAAATACTTTTTTTCAAATAATACTTTTTTCGTTCAAATTTTACTCGAATTTTATCAATTTGAATCGAAATTGAACGTGAGTGTTGTATCTTAAGTATATACATGAACATTACAATTTCATAAGATGAAATTATTATTTATGTTATTCGGTACTCCACAATTTAACAATACATATCAATAAAACCAAATAAAATAATGATTTAAAAATAATTCTAATTTCTAAATTTGTATGCTAATGTGTCATTCGTTTTGTTGTCTTACAGATCAAAGATGCCTGCAAAGGGTTAGTTCTCTCCAATGATCAGTTGAAATTAGTTATGAAAAGATTGACAGCTGAAATCGACAGAGGATTATCAAAGGAAACTCACACCGAAGCAATTGTTAGATGTTACACCACATACGTTCAGGATCTACCTAATGGAACAGGTAAAACTGCAACTAAAATTAGAATAAAACGGATAAGAAATAGAAATTTAGCAAAAATTTAATCTTGTCCCATTGAATTTCAGAATCAGGAAATTTCTTAGCCTTGGACTTGGGTGGAACGAATTTTCGCGTTTTGCTGATCACTTTAGACAAACAGAACTTTGATATGAAGAGCAAAATTTACGCTATACCAGAGAGTTTGATGTTGGGAACGGGAACTCAACTGTTCGACCACATAGCTCAATGTTTAGCCTTGTTCGTTAAAGATCTCAAAATGGAGCACGAGATCCTGCCTCTAGGATTTACTTTTAGTTTTCCATTGACGCAAGAAGGTTTGACCAAGGGTTTACTCGTCAGGTGGACCAAGGGCTTCGATTGCAGCGGCGTTGTCGGCATGGACGTCGTTGCACTCCTCGAAGAAGCCATTGCGCGTAGAAATGTAAGTTCAAAAGATTAAAATTATTACCTCACGCATATGAATTCATTTAAAAGAAACTCTGTCTTTTGTTCTTTTTATTTCTCTGTTTAAATGTTGTTTGCCTACTTTCAGGATGTAAAAATTGACGTCTGTGCTATTCTTAACGATACTACAGGAACTCTCATGTCTTGTGCTTGGAAAAATAGAAACTGCCGCATTGGTCTTATCGTTGGTACGTGAGCAAATGTGTACAAAAAAGTGTTTAAAAACGCAGCTTGTTCTAGCATGATCATGATTTACTACATTCAAAAGAATCAATGATGAAATGTTATCTGTATTTCAGGAACTGGTAGCAATGCATGCTATGTCGAGAAAACGAAAAATGTTGAATGTGCAATACCGGGTAACTATAACGACACAAAACCGGGCATGCTGATCAACACCGAGTGGGGTGCGTTCGGAGAGAACAATACCTTGGACTTTGTTGTGACGGAATTTGACCGTTCCATTGACGAAAGCTCAATCAACCCACACAAACAGATCTTTGAAAAAATGATATCGGGAATGTATATGGGGGAACTGACGAGACTCGTTCTAGAGAAACTTATCAACAATGGACTCTTATTTGGCGGCAGGTCTGCCCCCGACCTCATGAAACGTGGAAAGTTTTTCACTAAATATGTTTCTGAGATCGAAAAGTATGTACAATACAAATGTTAATTTATTGTTTAGTGACTGTACTCTGTACACTGTAAAAAAAGTGGAATTTTGGAGCAAATTTGCTGTACTTTTAAAGCTCAACTTTAAAATGAATCGATTTGATTGATTCAAATTCAAAAATTTACAAGTTGAGCTTTAAAAGTACAGCGAATTTGCTCTGAAATCCACTTTTTTACAGTGTATGTAATTATTTTGATGTTAACTTTTTTTGTACATTTATAGCGATCCGAAAGGGCAGTACCACGCGTGTCGTGAGGTGTTGGCAGAATTGGGCTTAAGAAACGTGAGCGATCAGGACTGCGAGAATGTGAGATATGTTTGTTCAGTTGTTTCAAGAAGAGCGGCTCATCTTGCGAGCGCTGGTATCGCATGTTTGTTAGAAAAAATGGGTGAAAATAAAGTCACTGTAGGAATTGACGGTTCCGTCTACCGATTTCATCCTCATTTCCATGATCTCATGACCGAAAAAATAAAGGAACTTCAAAATTATGAGGTAAAATATTTTTTTTATCAAACAAATTTTGTACATATTTCTTTAATTTTTTTTCATTATTTTATTTGAATCGGTTTTTAAGCTATATTAACGTTTTTTTCTTTCCTTTCAGTTTGATTTAATGTTGTCTGAAGACGGCAGCGGTCGTGGAGCTGCGCTTGTAGCGGCAGTCGCTTCTCAAAAACGGTGAAAATAGCGTTCAAATCTTATTAACTAAATTAACATACATAAATTTAAAGAAATTAATAATATACATCGTATATAATAATTACATGTATATACATCGTATATAATATATTTGACTATGAACCGTAAGAAAAACAAGAAAAACAAACAAAAGAACGAGAATGTATAAATTATGATATGTATACATTAGGATAGCTTTTACTTAAAAAATATATATATTATATATATATATAAATCTGGTGTGTTCATCATCACCATCGTCTTTGTTCTATACGTAATGTATACATACACATAAATGAAATAATACTTAATGTAAATATATAGCACAAATAGTAGTTGAAAAATGAAATAGCGGTCGATGCAGGTTAGGCAAATGAGAATCCTCGAGATTTAATATTTGATATCCAATCGACAAGCTCGTTGAATTATTTTGAATTATGATCTTTTTGATTTCGTAGATATTTCGGCGTGCATACTCAGCGATTTAAAAAGAAATATGAACGGCATAATATTGTACGTATAAGATATACAGAGTTATACATGCGACTTAATAAGTTGTCGACGGTTCGGGGAAATTGTTAACACAAACGTTTGACTATAAGACGAAAATAAATCAAGAATAATATATATTTTTTGATTATGCCAAGCTTCTAGGGCTTTTCGGACCCGCCAGTGTTACTTATTATATTACACAAAAAGAATCATCGTAGCGCAGGACGCGAAAACGTACATGTTACGAGATCAACACAATCGTTGTGAGAATATTTATCTACGAGAACGTGTCAATTGATTGTGATTCCTTTACTCCGTTGAGAAGCTTCGAATTTTTTAATTATAAACTTTATATTATATTTTAATGAAATGTTTTATTTTAAAACTATTCTAATCGGCGATTAATTTCATTCGAATAGCAAGTTTTAAACCAAGAATGAATTGATTTGTTTTATGAATCAATATGTTTTACTCAAGAGATAATTTTATATTTTCAATGATGCGGTATTATACTTTTAAACAAGCTATCGTAAGAAAGATCATCATCTTAGCAATTGTGTACTTTTTTGCACTTTTCGCAAGTTATTTGTAACATTGGAAGCAAACTCTCGGGCATGGGATACAACGAACGCAAGCGAACAGAGTGCGTGTTTCGAGTGTGTGAATGCAAAAGAGAGTGTCCAAAGTGGCGTAGACAACGGTCTGCTGGGTGTGTTACAAAATGTTTTGTAAAAAATATAAAATGCCGCAAAAAAATGAATAACAAAACATCCACAGTTTCAACGGAGAGTTTGATTTTATTCCCCAATTTCAATGTTTATTTTAAAAATTGTACATGTACGTGTACAGTTAATTTTATTTTTATTATACAATTCACAATTGATCAATTTAAAATTTCAATTAACATTGTGATAATTTAATTAGCACGTTGAAATATTAACATCACGTTAGTTAGAAACCATTTTTTTCTGAAAAGTGTAATTGTAACTCCAATCTGAGATGCAATTTCGTTTCATTGGAAATGAAAGGAAAGTGTAACATGGAATGTTTGATAAATGATAAAAATCTAAAAAAAGATTACCGAATTAACGCCTCAAGTGATACGTTTATTATCTGAGAGATAATACAAAAAGTAACATGGCTATGCTTTGCTTCATTTCTGGTTTTCTCGGGCTAAATGAACTTCGTAAAAGAGTATTTTAAATTTCCAACTAGAACAATTATAATTTAATATTACAGTGTGGTTGTGTTTTGGCTTGGCGTTTTCTTGCATTGTTTTGCTTTTTGTTGCACTTGTTGAAAGCAAAATTAATGTAATGCATTTGTTGTAGTATTTTTTACCCTGTGAGATGTTTCACCGCGTTCGGACAAGATTGTTTCCGGTAAGTAATTTTGAAATTTAAATTTCTTTTTTTCTGTGCAAAAATGATGACAAATTGAACTAACAAATTGAACTAACAATTGACCCGACAAAACGAAATGTTGTTTTCAGTACTTTGAATTTTCCCGCGAAAATTTAGTTGATCACAGTGCCCCTGTGAAATAATGAACAAAGCTCTTGGTACGACCAATCTATTCTCTGATAAGTAGTTCATGTTTTGGGAAAATTGCACAAACGGATCCTTGTCAACTCAATATGACATTTGAATTGACAATTGTCTCAACTGCAACAATATGCCGTACAAATTGAAATTTGACGACACATAATGTTAAATCACTCGGTTTGACGATTGTGATCGTAGCCACGAAATTTTGTTGAACATCATAGTGGCTGAAAACAACAATTGACAGATACGTCATCGACCCGTGACAACCGAACAATTGTTTTGCTTGAAAAATGATAAGTGGCTTTCAAACAGCTCTGAGAAATGCTATCGATGTGGTAAGTCGGGTCGATAAACAAAACAAATGAACAGACGAATATCAAATCTTATTCACGGCTCCTGTCTGTTTGTTTTCTTAGATGTAAATAACTTGTTTACATTTTTTACTTTCGTGTCAAAATCAATCTCGATTAGTGTCAGTTTGATGATAATTGATTTTTAACTAAAAAATCATGTGAACAATGACACTGCGCCTTTATTTCTTTCTTTTTTAATTAAACACCCTGATAATCAAGCTTTATGCAAAACATTTACACAAAATTGATGTCAATCTAACTCTTCATTGTCATACTAAATTTGCATAAATAATTTGCATGTAATATTTAGAAAACAATTGTTCATTCAAATTCATAAATGAGTATAAAAACAATTTTTGCTTTTCGAAACTTGAAAATTTTTCAATTTGTAAATCAGATTTATGTAAATTATGCAGCATAGTGAGGAGATGGATTTGTACAAAATTTCTGTATAGCATTTATGTAAAGTTTGTAAGAAATTTACAGAAATATGGTTATCAGGGGCACTGTCTAACACTTTTCACAGTCCATCATAACGGATGACACCAATTTGTTTATCAAATTTTCATCCAGAATCAAACCGTTTCCAAGTAAACAAATAATGAAATTAATAAAAATTGCAATTACAGATAGCTCCACCAGCAACGCCTCTGCAAGATTTTGTCTACCACTGGAAACAGTTGATGAATTTCTATGCAAGTCACCTGACGGATTGTAAAGCTCCAATTGAGTCGACCGGGATTCCCCGACACCTAGACAAACTCGTTGAAATTCTCCTCCTTGAGGAGAAAGATATAGAAGAGCCAGGACCATGTTTAGAGTACCTCCTTCAGCATAAGCTGCTGGACCTCCTGGCTACTCTGGCCGGAGCGGAAACACCACCAGGGATGCGACTCATGTGTCTGTACTTTTTTCGTCAACTTTTGACCAAATCGAAACACACTCTGCTGCACCACGTGTCTGTTTACGGTCCGGTGCAGAGGCTCATCAGCATGTGCAACGGCACGTTGCCCTCCCCCATCGAGTCGGAAGAGGTTCAATTTCTTCTGACCCTGTGCTTTCTAGTTTGCAAGTACCCCTACATCACAAGTATTATCAATGATTCTAGTATCTTGCCCTCGGAGCTTGTGCCCGAGTTTAAACAACCGGAGAATCTTGATAACCAACAAGTTACTTATAAAAACAGAAAGCTCAGTGACAACCCCTTATTCGAGTCGCTCAATACTCAGTCAGTGACTCTAGTAAATCCAAATTTGTTCACCGAAGGAACCAGCAAAAGGCCTCTGTTGATTTACCAAGATTGCGACAAACTTCAGGACAAGAGTAAAGCGCAGAGAAAAAACTTTGTGCGTTCGAGTACATCGTCAAGGTCGTCCGGCGAGTTGGAGGTCAACTCCCAGTCGTCGAGTCCTGTTTTTCAGAAGAATGGAGCGGGGCAGAATGGGATGCACAATTCTGGTGATATCTCTGATCAGTTTGAGCACCTGCGGATCGACCAGGATAACGCTTTTGGTCTCGAGGAAGGTATTAATAATAGTATTACAACGTGTCATAAGGAAGATGTTACGCTACCGAAGAACACCCACTCTAAGTGTTTGTTGTTGGACTCGCTCAGGAGTTATATAAACTCAGCTGTAAGTGTTTTTTCAAAGATAAAAAAATAAAGTTTTTGTCATAGATAAAAATTGTAAAAAAATTGTTTATTGTTTTTTTATTTTTTTAGGATCACGCGATAAGAGTCCGTGCCTGTGAAGGAATCATGGTAATGGCATCTCTGGATGATGCTTCCTTTGCAAATATAGTGGCGCACAGTGATCTGGCAGTAGTTGTGACGGAACGTTTGGAAAGGCTTTTTAATTATATACCAGCTCACGTTGACCCCAACGAGATAGACGATATCGAAGTGACCTGGGGCTTGGATACACCTCTGCTTGCTCACGACAAAAAGGTTTCCGGCTGTAGGAGGGTCGCGACTTTCTTCATGTGGTACGATTTCTGTGATCAACTGATCAAGGAAGCAAATCCCAGGGTAGCTGTGGTTCTCGCCAAAACCATCAGGAGACTTTTTCTTGACAAGACCGTCACCCCTACGCTTTCTAGTCATCATGCTGTTCTTATCACTGCGCTTGTTATTAAAATGTTCAAAGTTACCAGTGCCATTGCTTTAACTACAGGTAGCTTCTTTGTCTTATATTTCGACGGTCCTAGCGAATAGTAGGACATCTCACAGAAGCGCTGAAGAAAAGGACATCTCAGTTCTATTTGAAAACTATGACATCTCAGAAATTTTGAAAACTATGACATCTCATATATATCGAAAAAAAGACACCTTCTTCAAAGTTGCGCCGAAAACTAATCCAAATAAAAAACAGATCCAAATAAAAAAATGTCAGGTATCAAAGAATAGCAACACAAATAAAAATTATGTTTTATTAGATTAATAAAATTTGTTCTAATTAATATTAAATTTTCTTGGCGTTATTTTTAAAAACAATTGAGTCGCTTCATGCAATAGCGACTTTAGTGCACTGAAAATCAAATGGACCTAAAGTCTTAATTGCATCTCATAACTCAATTATATTTCCACCCAACGGTATGCCACAATTAGCTAAAATAATGTTTATCATTAATGAAAAATTGTTGGTTTAACTGAAGTCAGTAGTTAGGGTAAAATCTACAAATATTCGAAACATTAAAAAACATATGAGTATCTAGAAATAATATCTTGGAATGATTATTTTACTTTGTTGCTAAATCATCAATGGCAGGACATCTTCCACCAGAAACAGACAATCAAAGACGGAGTTGACCTGCCATTAGCAGAGTTTAAAACAGTGACAATTGGTTTTGTTACAGGATTACAGGAAGAATTGGACAAACGATTCATAAATAATGGTGAAATGAGGTGTCTTAGTTTTTCATAAAGCTTTAAATATCTTAGATATCATTTTTTATACGACTGGTATAATACGACTGGTAGTCTTTTTCTTCAGCCCTTCTGTGAGATGGCCTACTATTCGATGGGACCGCTGATTTAATATATAATTATTTATTGGAAAATAGATAAAATAAATTTTTTCGATGATTTACAGAGTTGACTCACTGGTTGGTCGGGCAGCATAGAGACCCGGACATACCGGATTTGTGGTCATGGAATGTACTTCAAACACTGATAAATAATTGTTATACGGAGAGCGATGATTTGACAATAGTGACTCTGAAATTGTTTGAAGAGATGATTGAAAAACGAGACGAGCACATCATACATTGTCTAGTATTAATGTACTTAAACACCAGAGGATACTACGATAACACGGCGACGGACAGTGCAATCGCTTCTTGGAGTGACGAAGAGGACGAAAGAGAACGCGATAAGAAAAACGGTTCAGATCTTTCACAAGGGCACCAAAGCAAAACATTAGCTCCCAATAGCATTCACAGAATTATCAATTGGTAATTCATTGTACTTTAAAACTTAACTTACTTTCTTGATAAGAAAATTTTATTTGTATGAAGAAATTTTTTTTCAGCTTTTTGTCATTGGTCCCAAGATCGCTACAGACAGACTCGGATGTAAATAATTATGAACGGTACATGATTGACTGGGAGAAACAATACACGGTCGTGCTTCGAGATTGTGCCTTATTTGCATGGCCTTTGGAGGCGGTGAGCATAGACGATTCGGCCAGCTCGGACTCTCGTCCTGAGGCGGATCATTTGACCGCCAGGTTCAATGTGGGTATTTTTCTGTCGATGCTGCTTAACAAATTAAGTAACATCCCAAATCAAAAGTATTCAGTCAACCTACAACTCACAGTCGTGATATCGAAACTTGCACTCCTGCCGCATCCGTACTTGCACGAGTTTCTTCTGAATCCGCTGATACCACTTGCGGCTGGGAGAAAAAGTTTGTTTACTTGTCTACAAAAAGTCATCAAACAGCTATTCAACGAAGTACAAAAAATTCCTAATTTTAAGTCTGCACTTAGACAAACTAGGATCAATTTGTTGAACGGATGCTATGAAGTACAGTAAGTTTGAACATTTATTGTATTGTTGAGAACCAATTTTGGTAGCGGAAATTGAATGGGTCTTTACTTGTTTTTGGCTAAAAATGACCAAGTTTTCTTAGTGGTGTATCAATAAGCTGATAATTGAAATTTGATCAAAATTTAATAGGTTGTTATTTGTACAATAAAAAGTGAAGTATAACACATATTGTCAAGTATTTTGGGAATTATTTGGGTCAACAATAGCTTTTTTGTTCGCGTGAACGTTTGGTGATCAGGACTGACAGCAAAAACTTTCTATATAGAATTAGTGTTCGGTATTGGTCACCAATACGAAATCAGCGTTGGTGACAGACTGAAACACACTATTGGATTCCTGCATTGCCTAACCTAACTGTCAAAAGAAGCTCTTAGTGTGGGAAATAGAATTGTTTATAGCAAAATCACATTAAATATCTCGATGTTATGTTTCTCGGAAAAATGTGTTATATTTTACATTTACAAAATGTGCACTAAAAAACTTTGATTTAGGATAGGCTGAAGTAAATTTCAAGATCTACGATAGAATGTTAAAAAAAATGTTTACACATTTTTGACATTTTAGGTTGAATTCTTAAGTGATTTCAACGTAAAGTGTCAAAACAAAACATTGTGTTCATGTCAAATTTGAAGGTTTTAATAGGAAAAAAACAGATTTTATCTACAACAGATAAAATCTATCTGGGATTGAAATATCAAATTTAAGGGTTGAAAATCAGTAAGGGTACTTAAAAATAAATTCTGTGATATGAGATGATTCAACTCCTATTTTTGTGTAATTAAATTTTTATTCTTATTATTATTATTAATTATTATTACACAAATTATTAGTTTATTATTACACCACTAATAAAAAACGTTGTTTTTTAAGTGAAAAAAGTAAAAACCCCTCAAATGAGATAAAAACAAAGATTGAATATTGTATTTTTCAGGTCCAGAGAAGGTATTTTATACGAGAGTATAGTAATAACAGAAGAATTTTGCAAGGAACTTGCTGCGATAGCTTATGTCAAGTATCATCATTCCATCTGAGAACATTTGTAAACAATGAATTTTCACAAATGCAGATGTATATGTGTTTAATTACATATACACTAAAAATGTATATTATCTGTACAAAAAAGCAAAGTTTAATATATACATATATATTTTTCGCAATTTTAGATACGTATATATGTAAACAATCTGATCTCTACATATATTTCCAATAATATAATTTGTAATTATAATAAACGTGTTTTCTCTGTTATTGTTTATTTGCTTTAGAACAATTCATTTTTCTTAATAGTACATTTCTTTCAATTGAGAAAAATTTTTCAATTTCTCTCAATTTCTCAATTTCGTTCTAAACTCAAGAAATTGAGTTTAGCCCGAAGGGCTTCTAACCTAAACTTTTCTTACGAGAAACGAAAAATAATGGTTATAGCCCGAAGGGATGCCAACATGTTTTTGTTTCGAGTGAGAAAAAGATCTATTCTCAAGTACACAAGAAAAAATAAACTATACGGCGCCAGTGGTATCCGGCAATACCGTATTACTGTTACGTCCTGTCGATCGTATGTTTGTAAACTAACACACAAATTACAGAGCCGATAGACTCACATGGTAATAACTATGTGACGGCAAATTACCGACGGCAAATCTGCCTTACCAGCATAATTGGTACGAAACCAATTCAAATTCAAAACTCGGCGCCACCTTTGAATCACACGATTCTTTGAATGTCGTAAATAAAAAATGAACAGACACAAAGCCTTCCGTCCCAAAACTTGGTTCGGCAAAGTAACAAAAGACCGAAAAGAACAAATGAGATAACACATGGACTAGAAATGCAGTCGTGAATTTTCTCGAGATGATGCTTTCCCCGCTACAAAATGTCCAAAAGATCGCCGCGCGATAAGATCCGTTCCTAAACAAACAGACCTCAAAGACATTTTTACGTCTTCCTACAAACACATTTTCCATAACTGGGAAAACCCTCCAATCCAAAACAGATGTTGCATAATTCATCTCAAAATTGGCCCCGATAATCAATCACTCGCGAAACAAAAGAATTTTATAAATAATTGAAAATTTTATTATTAGGGAAATTTTAATTTCCCTATTGCTTTTGTTGGGGTTTCCAGGATCTCCACCCCCCCCCCCCCCTCAACCCGAGTGCTTTCGGGAGGACCCGAGTGCCTCCGGAAAGATGCGAAGGCCCTTCGGAGGACCCGAGTGCCTCCGGAAAGATGCGAAGGCCTTTCGGAGGACCCGAGTGCTTCTAGAAGAACCCGAAGGCCCTCGGGGCCTTCTCGCTGGTTTTTAGGGAAATTTTAATTTCCCTATTGCTTTTGCTGGGGTTTCCAGGATGTCCACCCCCCCTCCCCTCTTCCCCGACCCGAGTACTCCCGGAAGGACCCAATGGATTTCGGGAGGACCCGAGTGCCTACGGAAAGTCCCGAGGGCTTTCGGAAG